>JAZHYW010069030.1:0-16880 GCA_037355805.1 Ixodes ricinus
TAACTTTTGGTCATACGTCGGGCATTTAATCAAGCATCATTGACCGTATTGTGATCATACGTCATGCGCCGCTAGTGACATTTGATGCAGTGAAGCTGCAAGGCGCCTTTATCCGCAATTTTTTCTTCTAGCTTTCTGCGTCACTGTAGCAAGTTTGGGCGTGCATTGCTTAACTGGCTGTGACTTTTGCTGTACCGTTGATTTGATGGCTGGAAGCAATGTTTGTTTGCTATTCAAGCCACTTCACTTCCATTACGCAATGGCGATTTTTTCTTCACGTTGCGACCACTGAAGGTTGTGTAAGTCTTGTGTGGCAGAGTAAAGTCGGGTGATGCTTGGTGTCCAGTTTTAGAACGACCAACCATTCTATTTCTTCAAGCCACTCAGCGGCATACTTCCTCAAAGTTGGAAACCCTGTGCTTCGTGGAGTGGACACAAATAAATGGTGTCGGCCAATTATTATTTTCCTTGGACGACGACCGACACCAAATCAACAGTCGTTGCATTGCCGCTCACCTGCTTTGTCATGCTTAGTGTAGAAGCATGTGTCATGCTTACCTCCCGTCAAAGTGAAGGGGATGAGGAGCTTCGGGGTAGTGTCAGCACCAGGGGCAGTGGCCGTCGAAAATACTCCTCAATGTCGTCGTTCAGAATGAACCCTTACAGGCCGGGCACCTCCGGTAGGCGTGGTCGCGGCCTCACGCAGTGGTAGCAGAGTGGTCGTCGGTCGGCTGTTTCCAACACCTCCGTCTTCCTCGGTGTTATTTGTTCAGTGCGGACCTACACTGGTTCTTACCCACGTCGGGAATACTGCGTGTCTTCGGGTGCTTCGTTTAATTTGAACCGAATACTAACGGGCAACTGGCGCCGGTTCTCGTGCCATTGCGGCGTAAGTCGACCTCGGTTCGTCAGATGCCGCTTTGCTCGCAGAAGTCTCGGATAGAAATGACTTTTGAATTTCTTCCCGAACAATCCCGTCAATTCAAATAAAAGCTAAGCGACTGGTGGCAGGAAGCAGCTTCTTCATCTCCTGCCAGACAATGTCGTGGATGATGTCATGGATGCCCGGCTGGCGTCGAAGTTACAGCTGGACCGACTCGAGCATCGGGATGCTGGGGAGTTGATAGTGACAAGCTCGTGCGTACAGTGCACGTTCAATGTTGAAGGCCTCGGTGATGAACCATTTGATTGTTGTCGGAGGGTTGCGGGCAAGGCTGCCAAAGGTTTTGTCCCTTAGGTGAGGGGCATGAGGATCCTAGCTTCTTCTCTTGTATAGCATGGGGGTCGGCGCGGGCGCTGGATCAGGCACTAAGCATCCTCTACGAAGGCGGTGACGCTCTCGTTGGGGCCGTGTTCAGGACCGAATAAGGTATTCGGCTGTCTCTCGTCGATGTTGATTGACGAACCTGCGCTTCAGCTCAATCTTGCAAATACTCATGACGTCAAGAAGAATTTGCAGTTCTCGAACCAGTGCCTGGAAGTTTCTTCCACAACAAGTACAGGTTCAGCAGGTGCTGGTCGTCGGTCCACCCATTGTGGCGGGAGACACGGTCATATTGGGCAACCCAGTCTTCGATTCCTTCAAACACTCTACCGTGAAAGGGCGTCGGAGTGCGAGGTACAACGGGCATGCAAACAACGGTGGGATGGACGCGGTCTGCTTCTACAGGTTCGTCATGGTGGACTTAGTCTGCTTTGGTTTTTTCTGGCAGTAGACCAAATTTTGGTGGGTCTTCCTGGTAGCAGTGACTGGCTCGGAAAACAGGCTCTTCCTGGTGCATTCGCGGGTTTCGCTCTTCTAGGACTTTCTCGTCTTGCGGGTTTTCTGCGAGCTCAAGGTTGGACTTGGTTTAGGACTCCCCGGGTGTGTAGGACGCAGGAAAATCCGCCACCCTTGTCCTGTTGTCATTTAACTCGGCCGAGGAGCCGCCATGGTGCGCACGGAGTAAAGGGCTGGGTAAAGTACCCAGCACCTTCACCTTGAACATATGATGTTTGCTTTAGTGGCATGCTGTCGGAATAAGTCCTGTTATTTGGGGTTTTAACGACTGCCGTTGACGAACTGAACTGAAACGGATGTGGAAATATTTTTCTGGTAATGAGCCGCTGCACTGTCGCGGCAAAGCGGTGTGAACGCGTGGGTCGGGTACGTAACACGCATTCCAATGATACCCGCACGATGAAATGTCCATACTGCTTGGAATTCGCGTAACAGTGTTGATGAAATGTTTTTGTCGATAAAACGTGCGGCAGACCAGCGGATTCAATACTAACTAAAACACCTGTGCTCCGTGAAAGTGCACGCCTACGCCAAAACAGTTTAGGTGCTAGCACATCAAAATCTAGCACGACACGGGAACTACCAACTTCAAGGCAGCTATCCTGTGCGCCACAAAACCAATGCGAACCTTCGGTCATGTGACCGAAGCGGGCACCATGATTACACACTGCCAAGCATCACGACTCACGCAACTTCTATAGCAAAACTGCGTATCTAAATACATCGCACACGCTTCACTGCAAGCCTCAAAGAATCCGATGGTCGACGAGAGCACAGAAACGTCGCATTTAAATTTAACCCGGCGATATCCGAATCAATACGAGGTCTGAGCAACGCAGTGCCGATTGTCTCTTTCGCGGCGATATCCCCGGCGATTACCAGCGAACTGCACACCGTTCCCCCGGCTTTGTTGTTATACCTTCGTGAGAGACCACGATGAACTCTGAACTCGCTTTCGACCGTCTTTATATGACGGCTCCTGTATATGAAATCAACTTGCGGAAACGAACAACACCGGACAAGGCATCCGACAAGCTCCGGCCAATGCTGTGGCCCAAAGCTCTGCTCCGGCCCAGCTGGGGTCGCAGCCGCTGCCTGGGCTCTGCCATCTTCTCTTTGACGTCACGTATTTGGTTTGGTCACCTGAGGAGTAGTCACATTTGCGCAACGATAGCAGCAGCCAGGGGGGGGGGGGGGAGGGGTCACTTCCTAATGCAGACCGGAACCCCGGTTTATCGCTCTAAGCCCTCGACCTCGTTGGTTGGAAACCCGCGACGACAGTGACGCCTACGCCCGCTCGTATTCCTGACCATCGTTTTAGCACCAACCACTAGCAACGCAGAATCTGCAATTTCACGTCAAATTCTGCTATGTATTTCTTTTTATAGTTCAGTGAACCTTGAAATGGAGCTGCCAATGTGGTTATTTTTTGTATGTAAGAAATATTTACGCCTTGCTGAGAGAAAGCAAACGCAAATAACAGCGAGATAGTTATATCAAAATAGCAATGAAATAAACTTCTAAGCTATATAAATCTTTTATTTTTTAAATAATTACGATTTTAAAAAGCAAAATAGTGACGAACGCCTGTAAAGGAAGATATTACACGTAAAGGGTTTTATGCCAAAGTGATTGTTCCACTCTCCTCTTTTAGATGTAATTATTCAAATAAGCCGACCAACTGCCTTGCCGAACACGTATATATGGCATAGACCACAGCACTCCCTTATGTTTTCAATGCCAGCCCGACTGCTCCAGCGAGGACGTCCGCTGCCTTCTCCCTTTCTCATTCCTTTTCGCCTCGTTTCGCAGCGGCAGGCGCTAGCATTCTGGAATCGTTTTGCCTGCGGATCAGCTACTGGAAAGTCTGGTAAACAACGCCGATTCCTGCGTAAGCGCCCGTGTACACGTGGAATGGAGCGCTTTTGAAAAGTGTTTGAGCAAATTTAGTTTTACCATGTTCCAGTTTGTTGCGTGAACGCACTTGTAGCGCTTTGAAGAGCGGCAATAATTTCCTGCGGTGCACGAAATCGAAACTAATTCTTCCGCGAGTGCTCATGGAAATTAAATCTAATCTTACAAAGCTACGTCCGACCATGTGCACGAAATTCTTCGCAGGTAATCCTCTATTTTTCCTAGGCGAAACTCTTGCCGACAGGGAAAGCTGTCGGCGAAAGCATCCGCTGAAAAAAAAATTGCGGTGGCCTAGCTCGGCTATGTTAGGATATACGTAGCGTGAGCTTATGGGCACAAAATGAGAGGCGCTATCAAGCAGCTCCGGTGCAGCGTCAAACTTGGCTACTGCGCAACGGAGGCACAGGGCTGGGCACGCTGCGGCGCCAGTGCGTCTGCCGCGGCTATGACGTCACTCCTCTGGACCGGCGAGGCGCGCTGTGACGGTAGAGCCCGCGGCGGCGGCTGGCTCCGGCACGCCAGCTGTGCGCCGTGTGACGTCACTGCTCCTCGCGCTTGCGGAGATCTGGCAGTGCGCAAGCGTAGCAGCGGAGCCCGCAGCAAAGTGATCTTTACCCGCGGCGACCGCGGCTCCGCCCCGCCAGCTGTACGCCGTGTGACGTCACTGCTTCTCGCGCTTCCGCAGCACGGAGTACGGCTCATGCATGAGAGCCACGCAAACTGCTCCAACCTCGGCCAGTGTAGCTAACACTACAAAATGCTTTGATTTGGTGAGCAGAACCAGCTCCTTAGCGGTCTCCAGACGCCATAATTAAACATCATGAAAATGGTGGACTCATCTGCCCGTCCTCGGAGCTACTGAGAGTGCTGACAGTTTTAAGAAGTTCATCGAAGTTGCTCTAGTGACTAGAAAATGACTAAAGCAGCCGTGCTACAGCGGAAAGTTCTAATGTGTTAATCTCTCGGACATCCCCAAAGTTTTTGGAGGAGCTGCTGCCCATGTTTTGCCGACCTATTTTACTAATCTTGCGTTAAAAGTAGCGGACAAAAAAAAATACAACAACAGAGCTTAGATATTTGTAACAAAGCAGTTATCGCGAAAGGCGCTCAAGCTTTGATCTATAGGAAGCTGACAAAATAAGTATGTTTGATTTCCGTTTTATGTACGTTCAACATCAATCTGCACTTGCTCAGCTTCTATAAGTGCGGTTGCTCACTATTATTACACCTCTGAAAAAATACGTCCACATGCACGGTCCGCACCGCTCGACCGTAGATCGCCGCATAAAGCCGTCCCACGCTACGCGCGCTAACAGGCAGCCTCACTCCGGGAAGGCAGCGCCGCTCGGCTGCGAGCGCCAGAACTGGACGCGAAGGTCGGTGCCCTTTAATCTCGGAGGAAACGGGCAGGTATGGAAAGACCTAAGAGGCAATGCATGGACGTAGTGCTGGATTGTCTGGTTTACATGCCTGTGACCGGCGCATGGCAAAGATTGAACACAAGTGCTGCGCCAACGGTTAACTGGGACTCGTGTTCAGTGAGTGGGGACACGAGGTCCAGCAGTAAAATTGTACAACACTGATGTCCAAACCGTGACCCGCACTTACCTCCTCCAGCTGACGTAAAAATCCCGCACTACGGCATTGTTGTCTAGGAGATGTGATGATGCCTCATTTCCAATGTGCGAAAAAACATTGTGTTGTATGAACTGTTTGTACGTTTTTAGCACAGTGATAACTTCGCGAAATAGTAATGTAGAACGCACTTACTGCGTCAAACCGGAAACCACGCGTGCAGCTTTAAATCACACTTGACTGGCTGATTTATAATTCAATCACAATCACTGAAGAATATGATGTCGGAGTTACGTCGGCGCGGAGTGTATGGATCAGAGTGCACATGGGTTCGGGTCCCCGCATTGGTGCTTTTGATTTTTTGCTTTCTTATTGTATCACTTTACGTGTATGCATATTTTGGTTCTTAAACTCCGACCGAAATTGAAATAACAAAGAAATGATCTGGGTTATATGTTTCCTTGGCGTAAAATTTACAAGACAACCTTTCCAAATAAAAAAATCACACACACATACATATATATATATATAAGTGAGGCAGTTTGAGAACAATGGACCGGGAAAATGTAATAAGTCAGAGATCCGTACTTGCGGAGTCGCTATACTAAGAATTTATTGTATGCATCACGACAGTTTATCAAAATACTCTGCCTCACCTATATATACATATATTTATATATATACTCATACAGCTCGGATTGCAAATTATGGACATCATTATACTACAACGTCCAGGTGATTGATACCGAAAACTTACAGATTGTCCGTAACACCAGTGGTTCATATCGTCGAATCTGGCTTGCAGCTTGATGGATTTGGGAGGCAGGCCTCTGCACATGGAGGAATGAGGCTTCGTTAATCATCATATAATTGACCCAGACTCTTTGCAAATATCCCAAATGCAAATATCACAAATGGGTGTTATATCCAGATTGGTCTTAAACTGGCGTTGATGTCCTGTGGCATAATGCGATTAATCTTAGTACAACGTATTGCGGGAGCTCTAGTTTGCAGTAGTTAAACAAGTTAAGTCGTCTTCTTTATTATTTTGCGTGACGGTATACTCTCCTGAAAAACACACAACGTCAATCGATCATTGCGATTTCTCGAACACTAAACAAAAGCACGCGCCTTCGATCTTCCTTCCCATTACATTCGTTTTTGGGTCAATCAGTATTATACTGCACACAACATATTCGAATTTCAAAAGGACATCCGTCACGTTCCTACAGTCTGAACTCTTACATCTGGTCTTCCACTAACACGTTTTCGGTGAATATCGATAGTTATTTTGAAGTTTACAACCGACTAATTTTGTTTAAAGAATTTTAGTTTTTAATAAAGTGAACTGTTCTCTTGTACTAGTTTACAATAAATAAAAGGTACATTGAAGACCAGAATGCGAAGTTTCGTCAAATATATAAACCTTGCTTGGACAACAGGTTCTAATAGAGTAAGTGATAGCACAAGAAGCGCAAGCTGTCTCTTTGGAATGTCCAGCTTCGAGCAGGCGTTTGTCCTCAATCTGTGTGTCGGCTGCGCGTGTACACTAAGAGTTCTCGAAAACGCCGAAGTTTCATCAAAATTACCAATCTCTAGAGAAATGACCAGCAACCAGCCACATGATGATTAAATGATGAAGATTATGAGCCTCTACCAACGATTGTCAAAACCTGAAGTATTTTTATTACGTTATTTGTGTAGTCGGAGAGGTCCGCTTCAGCATTTTGACAGATGCTGAAATAGCAATTGAATGCGGCTGAAATCTTGTTTCTGGCCGCCAGACTTGTCTAACACGTGAAGCGGGTTACGTTACGCCAGTTGGTTTGCAACAAATTAATCATCATGTACGTTTTATTTTAGACATGTCCTAAGCACGTCTATGAGCACTTCTACAGCAGAGAATTAATTAAGAGTCTACGCATTGAGAACAATGGCAGTTTAGTAAACTAGCACACAGTACCGTAGTAAGAGTGAGTAAGGTAATAAAACGTTTATGAAAATGAGCTTCAGGTGCTTATCGTTCGGCGCCCGCCCGGTGAGGAGCGAGGGGCCTCCTGTAGTCCGTGAAGCTCTGGTCAGCGCTGGCTGCCCCGGCCCTCTCCATCAGACTACGCTGCTCTGAGAGGACGGAGCTGGCCACCTGGCCCGCCCACTGCTCGTAGGTTGAGACGACGGTGGGAGGGTAAGGGATGGGGTTTGTTGACATTCCCATGCGATGTGGTACAGGGTACCAGCTTGGGAGAAGAAATTACAGGTAACGGAGTAGAGAGACATGGCGTGTAGTGGAGCACTGTGGGGATAGGAGTTAGTTTGTAGCCGGCGAAAGACGGTCGCCTCGGCTCCAGATAGGTGGGGTGCGGTGGCGTTAACTCTTGTCGTTCCTGGCGGTAGTGGGCGAGGATGTCCGTGTATCTTTGAAGGGCAGTCGGCTTGAGGGTGCTTGGGGTCTGCGTGTCTTCGCCCTCTTGAAGAACAACCCGGTGTGGATAAACGCGGGCAGCGGCGTGTGCCGCCACGTTTCCCTCGAAGGACTCGAAGGCGGTGGCCATCGGAGTCCCAAATCAATAAAGGATCACACCACGTTTACGCGTTCTCTCACTCTCCCTTCCAGCCCTCCTTAGATGGCCTACCCCCTCCCCCCCCCCCCCCCGTTTATGTTCACGGTTGACTGTAAAGTGAGGAGAGGACTCGACCGCCATGCCCAGACCAGTAAACCAAAAAAGTATCGTCCGTACTCTGAAAGATGATGCTTTTAGCCTCACACCGGGCGCTTTTCAGCCGTCCCTCAAGAGCGTGCTAAAATACAGGGCAGCGCACATCAAAGACGGAGGAGAATTCGACCCCTTCGCGCGAGGCTACCTTGCCTGTTACGCGAGTTGCTGAACCTGCGAATCGAGGAGGTATGGACCCGCGTTTGGATGCCTGTGCAGGCAGAGGGAGATGTTGAAGACGTTGGAAAGAGACGGTGTAAAAGGATGAGACGGTGTAAAAGACAAAAGCAAACAAACACGAAGTGCTTTGTCCATGCGCGGGAGAAGAAGAAAAACACGATGGAAGGCGATGGAGAGCCTACTCGGCGTTGTCTTACTTGATCTTTGTCTCTCGTACATTTGTACATGCCTTGCCCGTCTTTCTAGTGGTTCTAGTGACCGGTCATGCAAAAAATTGTGTTTTAGTTTCGGTTATTCTCTCCTTCCTGATGTTTTCTATTTTGTTGAACTTGCTCTCTTTGATGTTGGTGAATGTTCCGCTCGTATTGCTCCAGTTAATGTATTATGCTCATATTTTTTAAAAGTAACGAGTAATTAAACTAATTCGTTACCAATATCTTGTAACAAAATTACATTACAAATTACATCCGAGAAAAGTAACATGGCAGTTATAAAATCACTTGAAAAAGTAACAGATTGCAAGTAATCCGTTACTTGTAGCAAATTACTTAAGTCTGGCTTTGGATCTGGTATGAGTCTGCTTTTCTTGAGTGTTCTTTTGCACAACTTTAAAACGGCAGATTTTTCGGAGGCGCAATCGAATCCCCAGGCTTGCAGGTAGCGTTGGGTCACCTGGATGGGCTGCTTGAAGTCCGTCTTACTGGTGCACCAATGTATCCGGCGGAGAAACAAAGCGTTAAGTACTCAGCGCACGTGGCGTGGTGAAGGTTCAAGATGGCTTGAAGTAAGGGTGGAAAGTCCTTCATGGCAATGTTAAACAGCAGGGGGCACTATCACCCCCTGTGCGTGCCTTTTGGTATGGTTATGAGCATTTCGGATCGGAGGTATCCGATGCCTAATGTTGCCGTGCGGTTGGTGAGGAATGAGGCAGAGTAGCTATATTTGCGCTCGTCACAGTTGAGGATGCGAGACCTTGAATGATGGCCTGATGTGCAATGTTGTCGAAGGTCCGCCTGAAAGGGGCACTGACACCCCTAAGGTCGTATTTTTTTATTGTCTAGAACAATGGAAGTTGTAGTCATAGACACGCAAAAAAAAAAACCGCATCGCAAAAACAACTTTTTTAGCCGCGGCGCGCGTCGTTTTTATTTTGGCGTTTTTTCTCCCGCTTTTTACCTCCTCGCTTCTTTTGATTGGTGACGTCAAAAATCATAACATATAGAAGCTTTGTACGGGACATTTCTATACCATTTAATAACGGCAATCGTAAAACATGTTTTTGAACGCAATTGCGAACGCACTTCGGCCCTTCTTTTTGAAATACAAAGAAAAAAAAATCAGAGTCCGTTGGGATGTCGCCTCCTGTATTTGTATCCTCCCTCGGAAAACTTGGCGGCGCTCGTGCTGAGGGTGATCGGTGAGTCGGGGTACCGGACGAAGAAACTGTTTTTTGCCGGTCCGCCGGCGCCCTTTTCTTCCGCTCCTCACCTGCTCGCTTCGGGTCGCGGTGGTTTGGAGCTTAGGTTTCAAAAGAAAGTCGACTCCGCAGAAGACCGCGATATTTGACGTTACTGCACTGGCGCGGATCGCAACACTAACTTGCAAAATCGGCACCTGGAAATTGTTTCTTTTTACTTCACAAATACTGAATTCCCAAGTTTCGAATTCTGAGGGTAATGTCCCGGCATCGTTTTCAGTCGTTTCGGATAATAATAAAAAATGATTTTGATGCGTCAGTGCCTTTTTAATGTCGAGAGTCCAAGATGGACCGCTTACAATGGTTATCCAGGTTGTGCACCCCTCCTTCTTTAGCTGAAGTAGCTATGTTTTGGGTTGACAGATGCGGGCTAAATCCGTACATCCTGTCGAGGACGTAGTCGTTGTCTTCAGTGTGAGGCGAGAGTCGGTTGTGGACCAGGTGTTCAAACAGCGTGCCGATGCGTGAAGTGAGGAGATGGACCAGAGATTCTTGGGGTTCGAGAATTTTTGTGATTCAGGGATGTCCCGGGATTTGGAATGAGAATAAAGCCCTCGTGCATCCACTGCTGGCGGCAGGGCGCCCGCCAGTAAGCCGGCGTTGATGTAGTTTAGCAGGTTTTTCAGGGCAACGTGATCGAGGTTTTGGAGTAGTTTGGTGATTTCGTCTCGACCTCGGGGTGGTGTAGCGGGTGAGATAGTATACCGCCGCCTTGACTTCAGCGACTGAGAACGGCTCGTGCATCTCGAGGCTGGGGTCACACGTGTAGTTAGGTGCCTGTGTGGGTTGGACGTGGGATGGGGCCGCCGAAGTTTGTTAGAGTTCTTGCAATAAATCGTTTTCAGTGCCCGGGTGGTTGTGAATCGATCGGAGGAGCTGGTGGGCCGTGACCGCCCTGGACTCGCCAGTCCGCCAGTGAAGGAAGGTAGCTGGTGCCGAGTGCGGCGAATCTTTAGCGTTTCTTTTGAGTGTGCTTCGAAAATTGCGTCCATTTTTGCTGGCTGAGCTGGCGGTCGCATGCTTCCTTTTCTGTCATTAGTTTTGCAATGCGGACCTTCAGTTAGAGGTTGTCTTGTTCTTCTTCCACCGTCTGAGTAGCCCGCTACGGGCGTCCCAGAGGTGGAGTAGATGGACGTCGACGGCGGGATTGTTTTGCGTAAGGGAGAGTTCCTTACCAGACTGCACAGAGGTCTGAGCCGAAATTTTGGCAAATGTCTGGGAGTTTTGGGCCTTGAAAAACCCGAAGAAGCCAAAGTAGAGCCAAATTTGACCTTCTTTGGCAAGAGTCAGGGTATTTTGGCCCTAATTCGCCAAAGAAGTGCCAAAGTTAGGCTTCACTTCCTGGTAGTTCGGCTGTTATCTGTCCTCTTTGGGCCAAAATCGCCAAACGAGCGCCAGAGTTAGGCTTACTGCCTGGTAGTTCGGCTGTCATCTGGCATCTTTGGGCCCAAGTCGCCAAACAAGTGCCAAAGTTAGGCTTCGCTTCCTGATAGTTCGGCTGTCATCTGGCAGCTACGAGCCAAAGTCGCCAAACAAGTGCCAGAACTAGGCTTACTGCCTTGCAGTTCGGCTGATGAGGTATTGGATGTACGCGGGTGGTCTGCAACTTAATTAAATAGAAATCAAGTTTTATTCTGCTAGCAACTTTTGATTTTATTTTGGGTGTCTCTTGATTTCTCCAGGCCAAAAGTGGGCTGAATGTTTTGCCGCGGCTGGACCAGGCTTTGCAAACGCAGATTGCGCCGGATTGTTGTACTCGCACGTAGGTACACACGCCAACATCGGGACGCGCCGTGAGACTGGTTCGACGTTACAGAAACTGCTGCCATCGAGCAAGCGCTGCGCGAGACTGATGTGCGCACGTCTCCTCAACAGATACCATTATTAGGCGGCGCATTGCAAAAGCGAGCGTAGCTCTGTGCGTGTCTTGCATTGTGATTGAGCACTGTCAAATCCTAGCGATAACAAAAAGCGGAAGCGACCGTGGCTCTGTGGTATTGCGCCCGCTTCACACTCGAGGGAACTAAGATGAAATCCTGGCGGGGACGATTTTGTTTAAAGTTCATTTGAAGCATTTGACAGCATCAACCCAGACACTCCTTTCCCTCACAGTCATTCACTCCCCCTCCCCCCGTCCCTAACCAAAGGTGACATTCCAAGCCTCAGGTACGAGCCATGTAATGTCTTCACTTTCAGTCAAAATGCAGAGGAGTGCATAGCTGCACTGTTCATGCCCCTTCGACCTCGCCTTTTGCTAAGCCTCCCCACCTGCTTTTGTGTCTTCGTGTGGCTGTCAGCGAGCGCGACGGCCGCTTTCAGTAAATCAGAAGGGTGGAGCGAAACGCGTGACCTCTCTCCGTAGGACGCGTAGGACAAAAACGCTTGGACGAAAATTTGTCACGTGACTCTCTCTGTCGCGCTGATGGGATCTCTGGGGCTGTTGTTTTCGCCGTTTGCCAAGTTATAGAAATAGGCGGGCCACGTAGGTCCGGTTTCCGAAATGCGCTCTTCAGTGTTCTGTTGCTTTCGTGCGTTGCAGACGCGGCCGTGGTTTTTCGTCGTAAACGGCCGGAATACGTCCATGCCAATATTTCGGTAATGGCCATTTTTTTCGCCGGAGTCCGTGGAATACTTGTGCTGTGTTTGTTGGACGGCGCTTCGACAAAAACTGTTCTTCGCCGACGACGAGACGTCAGTTGAATGTGCGCAACCTTCTTTCTCGACTGTGTTTTGGACTGCCCGAGTCGGATTATGCATCTATCAAGGATTACATGATATCGCTCTTTTATTAGTAAGTACACTGCAAGCATGCTTCTGATAGTAGTTCTGCTTTCCTCTCAATCTCCGCGTTTTTTGTGTTTTAATTTATGAGTTTTGCTTGGCATGAAATCAGTGTTAATTCTATTTTATAATTTGCTTTTCGTTTTACAGAGAAGTATGACCTTTGTAAATATATCGAGAATAAGCTGTGTGTAATGATAGTGGTTTAATAAACTTCTGGGAGCGATCGAAAAAATGTTGTTCGTCCGTGTATGTGATTGATATGAAACAAACGATATGCAACGTCCTATACAACACAGGCTTGCACGACGTCCGGCCAATACGGAGCAGACGCATCGTAGAGTATTCGCACGATATTGCGCGAACACTAGGCCGGGGCAAAACGACTGTACGGCAATACCTGCCGGATATCAAACGATGGTGCAAAACTGGACATTTGAGCGATATTGGAACCGACTTTCGGCCGGTACTGGCACTACACTGCCAAGTATCGCCGTGCTGCTTGGGAACGGAGATGATGACATCTGACCATCGTGTTTCCAACGCTTCTTAATTTAATTTTCTTCTGGAGCGCGTGAAAGAGCACTTCTGTGGCACACCAGAGAAATTCCAAACTTCGGCAGGCCTCTGGGCTTTTTTGGCACTTTTGGCACTTATTTGGCACTCCAGTGGCTAGCCAGAGAAAAGCCAAACTTTGGCATGCCCCGAATCCCCAAATTAGGATTTACTTCGGCAGTTATGGCTCAAGTCTGGCACTTACTTTGGCACAACTGTGGCGGACTAAAGAAAAGCCAAACTTTGGCATGTCCGAAATACCCAAATTAGGCGTTGCTTTGGCAGTTATGGCTCAAGTATGGCACTTACTTCGGCACTCCTGTGGCGGACCAGAGAAAAGCCAAACTTTGGCGTGCCCTAGTATCGCCCAACTAGGGCTATAGTTAGGCAACGTAGTTTGACACTGACAAGCGCCATGAAGCAAAACCTAACTGGGCCTAAGTTAGGCCCTTACGTTTGCCACACTTTCGCCCAAGTTGGGCGTTTCTCTGGCGTGCTACCTTGGTTGGTGTGTTTCCGTGCCTCTTCAAGGAGCTGGATAGTCGCTAGTCCTCGAAGCTTATGATGGGATCGGTAGGAGGAGCTTTTAGAAATCCTTCCAATTGGTTATGCGTGCTGTGTCGATTTTTCTTTGTGTCTTGTGCTAGCTCTTTAATGTGGATTTGGAGCCGAAGTAAGAAAAAAATATTCCGAACTGCAACGTACACGTTTAATTTCGCCAACTCAGAACGTCTTGTCATCAATATACGCGCTCAGTGGCGCAATCACGAACCATGACATTAATGTTTTTTCACCTCATTTGTGTAACTTAAAACACCTCGCCTTTTGCCTCAAGAAACGGTGAGCAAGCATGACACCACCCATACTACGATACTGAGCAGGAGCGTGCCCGGAGATAACGGTCTTAGGATATGAGCACAGGTTATCGCGATTAGTTATTTACTGTTGCTGAGAATCTATGTATGTGATAATCCATATATCATTTAAATTATGAACAATTTTATAATTCCCAAAAGCTATGGCAACGTTTGGTACTCACGTAACTTGCGACGCCAAGGTTCCGACAATCATCGAAAGTTACAATTAAAACGGCGTTCATACTCGTGTACTTCAGTAAATCAACTCTGTAGGTGATGTCAAGAAACGGATTGTTGCGGTACGACTTTTGGTTTGGTGAGTGACGAAATGTTTTCAATATCGTTTCTTTTTATACTTGTTCCTTCTTCGGATATGCCTGCGTACAAAGGCAACGACCTCAACATGATTCACGCCTCGGATTATGTGGTCTCACTCGGATTTGCGTCAGTACATTTTTAGGTAGCTGTTCATTGTATAGAACAAGTGAATCCAACAAATGAAGAGCTCAGATTTAAATTCACTTAGTCTAAATGTTTTTACGTAAGGGTTGACTGCACTAACTGGCAAAAGTCAGAATAGTACAACAGGACATATAGCTGAATATAGCAGGCTTTGTTTTGAATTAAAATGTACGCTAAAATAAGAGTAGAATATAAATATAAATTGGGTGAAATACAATGTCGTAGATCTATAGTGTCCGTCTGAGAACAAGGAATGATGATTCCACTTCGCAGGAAGGCGAAGTCAGTAACAGCATAAGGCACATTGTAGAGGAACACCAAAGCGTGAAAAAGCCGCCACCTCAAAGGGGCGTAAGATAAGGGTGTCGTAAAACGACGCACATAATTACATGAAAACTCTCCGTAAAATGCGGCAAATATACGCAACCTTTTTAAAGCGTCCCTTTAAAGTCTCGAACCTAAGCGTTTGACTAACGTCTAGGAAATTTCGTATAGTAGAAGAAAATGGCAACCTTGCTAAAACTCACGAAACAAATAGATGTTGTGTGCAACAGTAAGCTATGCTAAATTACCAGTATTCACTGTGATTACGCCTTGCACGTGAGAATAGTCAATGATACATTTTGAATCATGACGATTTAAGTTCAGACCTGAATCAGCCAAAACACCAAGGTTACGTAGGACGGAACGGCAGATAATGTCAAAGCAATCTAATCATTGAGGATGATCGCGATCAACTTAGTCAACCGCGTTTTTGTGGGCTGGGCGTCGAATAAAAATTTTAACGCGACTAATCGCCAGCTTTTAATCAATTAATTCATTGATTACTCGGTTTTGTTCATTACCATGCAAAATGGTTAAAAAAGTTAAACTATTTACTTTGCTTTTGCTGTAGATGTGATAAAAAGCGCCATGTACAAATTTCGAATTCTAAATCAACCTTGATGTGTAATTGAGAACAGTTAAAACGAACCCACAACCACAAAATATTACTCCAGCCACAAAGGCAGAGAAGTTTTTTTTTATTGACATATTATATTTCGGCAAAGTGTCAAGGTTCGTTGATAATGACCTCCAATATCGAACTCCCTTGATTGTTCACAATAGTCTCTGCTCAGAGATGGCTTTAATCGACATTACTGTAACGAAATTACAGTAATTAAATTACTTTTTGTTGTAATGAGTATTGTAATAAATTACGTTTCTAGTTTGGTAATTCAGTAATGTAGTGCCTTGCTTTCAGGCAGTAATTTCGGGAATGTTGCTCATTACTTTTGAAATTACTCGTGTCCGTAATGAGATAGTTCGTTTGCGAGTTTAAAAAAAAATTATTTTCTACGATGAAATGTTGTGAAGATATCACAGCAAATAAACGGCGCCGATTTGAGAGCGAAACCTCGTACGACGAACGCGATAGACGCACAAAGGCGGGCTCGAAAGGTGAAGGAGATGGAGGAAAACCTTTAGTGTGAAGACATCGCTGGAAGGTCGCGGCCAGCACATCTTAGATAACAAAGCCGTAGTGCTTATAGAAATGTCGTCATCAGTGAAGGCCAACGCTGGTCACAGATTGGAACACAAGGATTGCGTCAACGTTTGGCTCAAACTTGACTCGAAGGCTACGCTGACGGAGCATTAGTTTTCAATCTGTGTCCAGCGTTGCTGATGGTCACGCAAAAATACCCGATAAACAATGCCTTGTATTCTAGTCGGTGTTGCCACGGCTCACAAGACGTGACCAGACAAATTCATGGCGCCACATCACCACGATTGTACTATACTTCCTTCACCCTTAAGTTGACATGGAGGTGGGCGCTACGAGCTTATCGAAACCAACCAGCCGCTCTTCCTTTCATCAGCTTACCTGTCTCTTTATCTGCGTGTGGGTATCAAAGATAGTGTTGTAACGTGGGGAAAAAGTAGACATGTGACTGGTCCAGCCAGCACGTCTTCCACTTCGCACTGTCAGCTTAGGGGGTAACCGGCTTATAGGCTACAATGCAAAGGACACATCATTGAGTGAGGTCAATACATCTTAAAACCTTGAGATGACAGAACACGCAGATGCCAAGCCATCTTGCTTTTTGGTCAAAGGTAAAACCGGAAGCTTCGACCATAGGGAACAACGAACGACCGGAATAAATATTTAATCTCTAAATACCTTGTCAAACCTCAGAACGTCTAGTGCGTAATCTTCTCCTTAGAAATACTGATGCATTTTTCCACTCGGAAAAGACGGAACGTGAGCAAAACAGGTACCGCTCATGGTATGCCTCTCCGCAGTTTCCTGGAGAGTGTATTCGGGAATAACCAAAAGGGTAGATAGTGCCGCCCATTTGTTGGGAAAGTACACTATTTTAGGAAGTCTCGCCATCCCTTTCCGCTACTGGCGACACATTCGCCCAGCAAACATCTCGCCCCCTTGTGCGACAATGCTGAATATCTTGGGGCTCTTCGGGTGTATTGCAAATAATGCTAATCGATAGGAATGCCCTGGAATGCGTCAACTACTGCTCTTCGAGAAAAGGGTCAACTGTGCCCGAGCGGGAAGGGGAGCGTTTCACATGACGACTTCTTGTGAACGA
>JAZHYW010069032.1:0-14449 GCA_037355805.1 Ixodes ricinus
CTACAGGGTGAAACAAGGAGACGGCAGACTCTTAAAATCGACCTGAAAATTCGGTTTCTTAACCTATCGCGCTACGACTTTGTACAGCGTTGCCCGCAGATGGTGCATTTTCTTTTGTAAATTTTGCAAAGAACGAACTTACCTGAGGAAAAAGTAAAGAAAGAAAAGGCTTAGCACCTGTGGAAACGCAGCGACGCCACCGGTCTGCAAACAACACGGCGCCGTTTCGCACGGGAGACAAGAGATGGCGCAACGAACGCCGCCAACGAACGAGCATACGGCGCCGAGAGCCGGCACTTTAGCAGACGATCCTTTCGACTCAAAAGCGGCTCGCGTTCCGCAGGCGGCGACCGTCGCAGAAACAAAACAGGCGCGGTAACAACAAGGAACTGCAGTTCCTCGTCTGCTAAACACGCCGGCTCTCGGCGTCGTCTGCTCGTTCGTTGGCGGCAGTTGGCGTCGTGACCGCTTGCGCCATCTTTTGTCTCCCGTGCGAAACGGCGCCGTGTTGTTTGCAGACGGGTGGCGTCGCTTCGTTTCCATTGCAGCTAAGCCTTTTTCTTTCTTTACTTTTTCCTCAGGTAAGTTCGCTCTTTGCAAATTTGCCAAAAAAAGTTCACCATCTGTGGGCAACGCTGCACAAAGTCGTAGCGCGATAGGTTAAGAAACCGAATTTTCCGGTCGATTTAAAGAGCCTGCCGTCTCCTTGTTTCACCCTATATAACTCCGACATTGACGCCCGCGACACCATTTATTGTATTCTGAATTTAGGCTCATATTTTCCCGGTTACCCATTTTATTTTAAGTATAGCAACATCGCAACTTATCAGTGGTCACGAAATATATTTGACTCCACCTCATACAAGTTTTTCAAAGCATTCTATACCAGCAGCTTTGTCTAGCCTTTTAGCATTCTTCATCTCAAGGTCACTTTTTCAATTAATTTTCTTGTTTTGTCGCCGTGTTTTTGCACGAAAGAACAGTAATTTGCGTAATTTGCGAATATTGGTCCTCAAATTAAAGCAAAATTTGACGATTATTATAAAATTTATACATTTCGACATATCTACTTGTGTGATAGCTCTAAACTACAGCTGAAAAAAGAGAAAACTTGTTAATTTAATTTATTAGAAGAATGTTAACACAAAAGCGCAATAAAAATCCACAATACCTTGGTGTTATCTGTTAATTTTCTGGTACTTTTTCTTGTTTTGTTGTATTATTCATTGCTTCCACATCTTGTGTCACTAACCTAGTTATGAGATTTATATTGCAAATATATGAAAACAGTTAAAATTGGATGAACATTTTGAACGACTTAGCAATCAGTCATGTCTTCTTCAAAGGCCACCTTGTGTTTCGTGTGGCGACCACAGGCCTGCTACCACGAGTAGGATCAAAATTAAAGAGCTAACGGCGTGGGTAGCCACACACAGTAATACAGTTAGGCTCTTTGTTGTTGATAGGCTTTACTAAATCCCGAGTTTTTAAGCATATTTTATGCGTATACATTCTACAAATATTGTGTTTAAGGGCAAAATATTTAAAAGGGTCAACCTTATGTTTTCAATTCTATGTGTAACATAGTGTGTCCCAAGGCACCAGGCTCGATCAAATATGATTCATAAAAATCGACGCCTGAACGTAGCAATCTAAACTTTTTGTGAAAAGTGTATTTCACCGGTCGTCTTTTTTTTTGTAAAATTACAAAGCGTAGCACAAACTTACGAAATAGGGCCAAGAAACTTGCCGGGGTCAACGGCGGGTGGTGACGCAGACGATAAGTCGAGTAGCGGGCGGGTTTGGCGCTCGTATTGATAGATGGCACTACCTCATTAACAAGACTGCTGGCGACCACCAGGGTTTATTAAAATGAACATAATCTTTTATAATGCACCTTTGATTAAAAATAAATGCGGACAATAAAAGCAGAACCTAAAAGAAAAAAAGGCTTTCCATAACGACGGCGCTATTTCTGCCAAAGGATTTCGTCTGCGTCTCGTCTGCTCTCTTTCGCTGTCGGCTACACCTTTGTACGGTGCTCCAGACGCCATTTATCATTACACGCGCCAAACGCACCCCGCAACTCGACTTGGTCATCTGTGTCGCCGCCCGCCGTAGACCCTGGCTTTTTCTCGACCCTAGTTTTTTTTACAGAAAGCTACGTTTTGTAACTTTACAAAAACAACGATTTGTGAATTTTACTTTTGACGAAACGTTTACATTGCTACGTGCAGGCGTCGATTTTCACGGTTCATTTTAGATCCAGCCTGGTGACTTGGTACATTCTATACTTCATTTGTGATTACATAACTTTTATTTAGTATATTTAAAAAAAACAAAAAAACGGAGACAACACACGAAGAGGGGACAAACATCAAAAAGTATCAATTAAGACGTTTTGTTTTCGTACCCTTCTTCTTCCGTCGTTTTCGGTTTTATCAAATATATTTAAAATCAACCAGCTCGCCTGTTTACTTACTTCTTTCAATTATATTTAGTAGCTTGATTTTATGTGTCTAAATATTACTTCTTGTTTTACAGTGCAGTAAAAATGTTGGCTGCAGCCGCCATGCACTTGCGTCCAAGACAAGAAATCTAACAAATGGTTTTGTGTTTTTCTGTAGAACCTAATACCTATGAATTCACTATTTGTTGGCTTTCAATTACAGCCTTTGGCACTTAATAAATCACATTTACGTGCAACTCGAAATGTATGTTGCTCAGATTCAACTGCTTTCCCGTACACTGGGCGTTTATAAAATTATAGTTTGAATAATGAAGAAGAGGTAAAGGAGAGTTCTTTGCTCGATAGCAAATGTGGGGTGATGAGAGTGACTAGTGAATATTTTTTACAATTTTATCAAAACTTTTAAAAGTTTAGGCAGTGGGTAGATAATATATATTATTCTTATCGTTCATAAAATATCATTCAATTTGCTCGCAAAAATTATTATTTAAGTAGGTGAAATTCGGTATGATATTTTGGACAAGTAATTGTTATGCAAAGAACGCTCACTACTTTAATAAACAGTTTACACGCCAACGAAACGTTCTTTTTTTAAAGATAAGTCACCGCGATGCATAAGAGCCATAGGTCATCATATAAAGCTTTACGGCTTGAGCCCTTCCATTTCTGATAGCAACTTTTTATGTGATGTTTATTTGCATCATGATTATTGAAGTGCTTCTGCAGCTAGCGTTTTATGAGAGCGTACATTAGTTTTTCTCAATTGTGATGCGCTTCAGTTTAATAAATTTGTCTTTGAGTCTAAATTCTTCTTCATCTGGTTGTTCCCTTAACGACCGCCAGAGGACTGCTATCCAGCCAGACAAAATGTATGGTTATTGAGACTGCGCTGTTCTTTTCGGTGGTAGTGAAACGACTTCAGTCGAATACGGGCCGAGATTTGAGAAGATAAGTAGGGGGTCCGTGGGCCTCAATATACAGGACAGTTTGCAAGATCACAATTAAGAAAACGCGGAGCTTCGAAACACACTCTTTTTCTTATGGGGTTTCGTTTCTCTAAGTCTTTAGGATCACGTAGAAAATTTAAGCGTAGATAGGCTCGCCGGAGAAAAGCTCACCCACTTTTCTGCGAATCCGGAGAAAAGCCACTTCTGACACGCATCATAAAAAAAAGGTCGCCTGGAATTTTTTTTAAGTGACCACGAAATGATTTTTACATTTCTTTCTTCTTACACTTCGTCCTTAAGTCGAAAGCTAAATGAGAAATCACGCGGTCGTGACGTGCTTTGCCACCGATGCGATGACTCCAAGCTTCCACCGTGCTTGTTAAGCGCACCATGGAGCTTGTCATTCGCAAGTGAGGATAATTACCGTCACGTCACTCATTAGCTTCGAACCAGTGTTGGCTGTAGCGCGTTTCAAGTAACAGCGTTACCAAAACGCGTTACTCTTTCTGTAACGTAGTAATGTACTCGTTACCCTTTCAAATTCTAACATGTAAGTAAAGTATTTACGTTGCTTATTTCAATTTATGGGTAACGTAGTTACATTACTCATGCATCTTTTTCCAAAACCTGAAGAATGTAAATTTAGCTTTTATGGTGCGTGTTTTTATGCTTTGTTTCACCCTAGAGTGCAGACGCAGCAGGCGCTACGAGCTGATGGGACGGATGAGACAGCTTCAAAATGACACCATCATGGCGGTCGCAATGTTTCTGTACGTGTTCTGCCATCGCTGGACCAATCATAAGCGAAAAAAGGCCCAATGCCATGCGCTTTTGACGCTGCTTGATTGTTTCCATTAGCACGTAGCGTCGTCTGCGTCTGGACTTAAAGTGAAAAAGTACAATGTGCCATTTCTCTGGGTCATCCACGCTAAATCGCACTGTTATTTCTTAA
Organism: Ixodes ricinus; assembly: GCA_037355805.1. Lineage (NCBI taxonomy): Eukaryota > Metazoa > Arthropoda > Arachnida > Ixodida > Ixodidae > Ixodes > Ixodes ricinus. The sequence continues at coordinate 4,370 of JAZHYW010069032.1, forward strand.
ATATTTTTCAAGCGCCAAGTTCATAATTATTGCACTCCTCCCACAGGTCTTGAAAATTGAGAGGGTTTATTTCCCACGCAAAAGTCCGACATTAGAAAAACGACAACGCCCACGCCCCTTTGTCCCATTGCCAAAAAACGCTGTCGCAAAAACAAAACAAAAAAAAAACAATGCTGTTACCGTCATTTTTTTAATAAAAAGAACGCAAGAGTGACCTGAGTTACCTTTGATCGTTAACGGTAACGACAACGCGTTTGCTTTATTTTGAGGTAACGTTGATCGGTAACCAGTTCCTTTCTTTTGCAAGTAACGAGAAATGTATTTCTTTACTTTTTTAGTTAATGCCTACAACACTGCCCAGAGCACGAATTCTAATATTCGTTGACGGACTGCTTGTTGACGAGCTCATACATCCGAGTGACGCAGTGCATCGTGTCCAATACGTGAGCTGGGTTCGGCTGACGTGATTCAGTGTACCGTGGGTGTATCTACAGTAAAAAGGCGGTCAGCTTTAGAAGGAAAGGAGGTACAGAATGTATTGCTGTAGTTTTAAAATGTCCTACCGAAATGCAGAGTTTTGACGGTCTACTTCCTTCATTTTGGCCCCTTGAAACACCCTCAGAAAAGGGTGTAGTCTCACACCAATTTGTCCCATATAATGCACCCTAAATTTAATTTCGATGGTAAAGGCCATTGTCGTCCAACTGACGGCCCCAACTTTTCCGAGAGCGCTTGATAGCGGTGCGACGTCACTTATTAAACAAATAAAGTCTGTATCAAAGACTACAAAAAAAAGAACAAAAAACAGTGACGTTTTGCAGTAGGGCATAACAAGCCCCATTATTCGTTTTGGCAGTAACACGTATACATTAGCTATTAAATATGTAGTACAATTCGTCTATCAACCCGCTGTTGAAAGTTGGCACATTCGGTTTGACGGCAGTGCGTTGCACGTCGAACTAAAGTTTTGGGCTGTATTATATGGGACAAGGTGCGTAAGTACTACACCCTCATTTCTGAGAGTGGATGGTATGCCGTTACCCTATATTATCCCGAGAGATGCCTCAACCTGGAAAGAAAAACCACCCCAATTTTTTGCACTATTTCTTAAATTAATGTGCTCTGGGGCATGCGTTAACCTTTGACTGGTTTGGAGTACTCGTATATATCGTTTACAACGTTGCCACTGGATGGCGCCATAAACCCACTGGCTGTGGAAGCCTGCTAGGAAACACCTGCAAGCGCCGACACATGGCGACGTGGTGCATGTTTCGAGAGGCTTGGTGATGGGACGCATAGCAACCGAGGCCGCACTGGCATTGGTGGTTATAGGGAACGACGCCGCAACGTAACACCTAACAACCAAAAATCGCCGGCGACATGCTCCTTCCACAATTTCGGCGCCGCGCAGTGGGGACGGCGGGCGCATCACTCGGGCCCATATTAACCCCCCTCCTCCACCCCGTTCAGCGACACTTCGCGGTCGACAGTTGGCGGATGACTCATTATAAAATATTAACGCACCTTCAGTTGCCCGCCTAGCCCGCCTAACAGCGAGCACCCGGCGGCCAGAAGTGCGCCCTGTCCCCACGGTTCCCCGCTGCACCTCTGTTGCTAGCTGCTACGTCACGCCGTCACACTCTATAACCATCCAATCCGGTGCCACCCCAGTCCTTCGTGCACACGCTAAGTGACCCGATCTGCTTGCACCAGGGAAAACAGGGGATTTGGGAATGTTCGCACCACGGAAAAGTGCTGAGAGGCTGCATTCACCATGCTTTCTTTTATATCAGCGCTTCGCGAAATGCTATATTCAAAAACACCAAGCTATAGTCCACTTCTAGTAATGACAAGGCTTTGGCCAATGTTGACCCGGCAGAAATGGTGTTACTTAGCCGAGACGGGAGAGAAGCGACCATTGCTGACTGGGAAGGATGGTCGTCTTTGGTTCATCGACCCCTCCCTTTTCTGAGTTCACGGCGTGTAAGACTAGCATATTTTTCGGCTCGTTTTTATACGGCGGACGGAAAGTTAGCCCGCTCCATATTTTTACCCGGTTGAGATTCGATTTGGGCGGGCTATTTCTCCCGGGATATAACGGTGGTTGAATCGATATGTTAAAGTAATTTATCCAACCCAAAATTTATTTCATGGCCCTTTAATGTGGTCGTTCTCAAATCAATGTTATTTTCGATGAAGTGAGAAAATAGGTTGGATATTTTTGGAACCGGGTTTAGCATTTTCAGAGCTGGCAGGTTACAGCCAAAGCTAGAGGCGCGTCCCAAGCAGGCAGAACACTTTTTCAAAGCTCGGTGCTCTCGTGACTGTTGTCATGCGCAATTCTCACGTAGCCGGGATAGACAATGATATAATCCTGTCTTTACATGGTTGGTGATTAAAAGAACTCAGAACTGCAATAAAAATGTATCCCTTAATGTTTTGTTTATATGTGCAGGTTTTGCAATGCAGCATTGGCAGTTGTTACATGAAGAGTAATTCAGCAAGCATTGAAGCTGCAGCAGCATGCTACACAAGCTAAGAATTTGCTACGGCTTCAGCTTTTAACTTGATCTGGTGCGCCATGTGATCTCGAGGTATAGTTGAAACTGCATGTGCATATAGCATCTAAATATGACTCATCTTCGAGAAGATGTTTCAGCAGAGTACATTCGTAGGTAGAGCGTTTACTCTGCACCTGGCATCAAGAATCCGGCCAGCTTTCTCCACCTTGGAGAGTTTTGCGGAGAGCCTTTCTTAAGTGAGCTTTTCTCCGAATCCTGGGCGTGGTAAGGCCACCCAAAGTATGCTCAAAGCAGCAGCTCCAATTCGTTGTGGAATCCTCCCTCCCCCCCCCCCCCCATACACACACGCAGTTCGCATGGCTTGAGTAAACAGCATTCCGATGACTGGCATACTCACTGGTGAACAGGGAAGTTGCTGATTTATCTCAAAAGGGATACGCAAAACATCAGCCATCCCTATTGGGTTCTTGGTTTAGGTGGCACAAAATGGCAATGTTGCGATGGCCCGACGATTTTCCGACGTCATTTTCTGAACGTCTACCGAGGCAGCGATCCTCTCCGAAGCTGCCTAATTTGTCTTCGTCCTCGCTTTAACAATCTTCCCACTCCAGTGGGAAGATACTTCCAAATATTTGCAGGTTTGGGCTACACTGGATTTCAAGTTGCGCTAGAACGGACGCTTCGACGAGGGATGAGCTGGCAGTGAAATGCAAGAGAGACTGCCAAAGCTTCCTGGCATTCCTCCGCCATGCGTTCTAGATTATGTATTCTTAATTTTTTTAAATGAGAGCAGCGTCAAGCAACGCGCACGTTTTAAGACCATTTTCTTTATGCCGCCTCGATTTTTGAAAGTTAAAATTTTCATAAAAATATGCTCCAGGAACTTGCATATGAAAGGCGAATTTTAGGACAGAATTTTGTCCTATATTCTGAGCTTGGAGAGCACTGAGCGATGCAACCTGGCTTTTGTTACTCTGTGCGATTCGATGGAAAACCAAACCTATTCCGTTTATTGCGGAGGTGCAGCGCTTTAGCTTTTTGTATGATTTATTTAATTTGAGCCTTATGTTGGTGGTAGCTTTAGAACACGCTAAGCATCCATCTGTTTTTGCAGGCTGCCTCAAGAAAATAGATGAACTATGAAACATTTCTTTTGAAATTCCTTGGTTTAGCGCCTGACTCAGAACCGTGGAGAAATTATAATTTTTCACTGAGCATTCTTGAGTTGCATGAGCATCTTGCACTATTTTATTATTATAATTTTTTTTAGGGGAAGATTTTGTGGAAGGATTGTACATGCAGTGGCCTTTTTTCTGGAGGAAATTTTTTAATTTATATCCAGTTGTTTTCGTACGAAAAAAAAAGTTGCATCTTTGGTGTTTTCTAAAATAGGGGTTTCGAAACCGTCAATAATTAAGAGTTTGTGGCGAGGGTGACTTTCAAGATGGAAATTTCGAACGAGTACCAAAGCATTAAAAAAGTGATGGTGTTGCGCGTGCTAATGTTCGACTTCAGTATTCTTACAAGCTAGAACGGGCGAGCTGTAAAGAACCGCAGTTTTAATGCTGCGGTCTTTTTGGCTTTTACACAATATTAACAAAGAATAAAACAAGCCTTCGCGTTTTCAACCCATCGGGGTGGAAACAACAAAGTATCGATTACCGCTTACCATTCCGTAGATAAAAAAGCCAAAGAAAACACTGGCTTCCTTGAAGTTGTTGCGCCTGGGAAAAGAACTGGCGTCGCTCGGATAACAACCCTTCCATAGTATTGCTGGTTGCTGCCGCCGCGGCTTCCTGTTGTTTTAAGCTTGTTTTTTCTACCGTTGCATCAGGCACTGTATAAATGCAAGCCGTGAATCTCAAAACGATTAAGTATTTGTACACCTGAAGCTGGCACATATGTATGATGTGACATTAAGCACGACGCCATGCTGATAGTCAAATAATATATGCTTTAAACTCGTGCTAGATTGAGCCGCCGTAGCCGACCTTCTCTAGTTTTACCAAGATACCGAGCCAGTGAAGCGGGCGTTGACAGCCTATAGAGGTCTGTGCCGGGGACAAGGACGCAGTAGCACCAAAAGTCGCAATTACCTTTCCTGCTGTGGTAATGATAAAATGGAAGTGAACGAAATAAGAGTAAACAAAACTAAAGGTCGGTTATCGCGGCGCTTATGCCACAGGTGCCTGAAAGGGTTTATACCGCGCTGATATTTACTTTCTTTTCAAGTAAGACTGGGCAGTGCACCGAGTTTCGTCTACAACTTCAGACGCCGAAATATATTTTGAAGGCCGAGTAAAAATCCGAGCGTTTGTGTCTAGTGTTCATGCTCTACTCAAACCCGCGCCAATTTTGAAGTATTCAAAGTTCGCAACGTCACCACGGGATGACGCTACAGCACCACTGGCTTTGGAAACTGGCTAGGAAACACCTTCTGCAAAGGCGGACGGATGGCGGTGGAGTGCATATTTCGAGAGGCTAGCGATAGGACAAACAGCAATGGAGGCTCCACTGGATTGGCTAGTTATGAGAGCGACGCCCTGAGTGTAACAAGTAGCAACCCAAGATTGCCGGTGACGTCGCACTTCGCCAATTTCGGCGCCGCGTAGCAGGGTATGGCTTGTGAATCACTGGGGCACGTGTTAACCCTACACTCCCCGTTCGCACAGCTTTGCGGTGACAGTTTGAGGATGGCTCATAACAAAATATGAGCCCGCCTTGACCAACCCGTACACGCCACTCGCGGTGCCCGCCGGCGCCCAACTACTTTAGCCCCGCTGTTCCCCACTGCACTTCGGTTGCTGGGTGTTGCGTCATGCCATAGCTCTCCACAACCAGCTAATCCTGTGCACCCGCCGTTGCTACGCGTTCTGTCGCCTAGTCTCTCGAAATAAGCGGCCGGGGTGCGGGTCCGCGCTTTTGACGCCCTTGGAAGCTCCTGCCGCCGGCTTTGGAGCCTTATGGATGCACACGGACTACGGTTTCGTTCTTCGGCCTGCCATCCCTACCAAAAAAAAAATGGTTCAAAAAGAAACCGGAATGAATCCGGAATTTCGGTCCGTCATATGGGCCCATAAGCAAACCGGACTTCTAAAAACCGTAAAATAAACCGGAAATAACCAGTACGGAAACCACACCGTAATTGGTCGAAGCGGAAGCTGAACCGTATCTGGCCAACCGTAGAGCTTTACCTGAGTGGGTCTAACCGTATATTAAACCGTAGCAGAGCAACACCGCAAAATAATAGAAATAGTATAATAGAGTGACATACCTGTTCTGTTTCACCTTCCGATCTACTGCAGCTGATGCTACAAGCCATCCCGGGAAATCCAGGCTGAAAGCCTGTCACCTGACTTTCCGGTAGGGCACAGCTGCGCGCGGGTGTAGCCAGTTATGTGACACGCTCGCCGTGCTTGTTTTTTAGGAATAGCTCGTAGCATCTGCTGCATTGCATAAGAAGGTAAAACAGAGCTACACACAAGAGAAACCCTTCAACCCGTCGGACCCTTAAAGGGGAACTCCGGCGATTTTTTGAGCAACCCCAACTAACTATATTTTCGAAATCGCCGTCCTTTACTCTTTCCGGTATGCTATTTAGTATCGCGAAATTCAGAATAGTTATTGTGAAATCGGCCAATGAAAATGACGCCAAAACCAAGATTCGAATATACCCGCGCTTTTCATTGCCGTGACGTCACGGGTGGGCAGGCTTGCGGTTCGAGCGAGCAGCGTAAAAATGAACTATGCCGAGCATTTGTTTCGTGCTGCTGCGCGGGAGCTGGAGCGACCTTCCACAGCATTCATTTGACACCATAAAACTGTTTGTAATCAGTTGGGAACAAAGTCTACAGCCCAAAGAGTGAACCCCTGCCCACCCATGACGTCACTTTTTCAATGTTGCCAGTAGAGCTTTTCACTTTGAAAAACACGATGAGGACCAAAATTGTAAATTCTGTAACTTCGCGAAAAAAAGTTATTTTGTCCAAATATTTGGGTTACTATTTCAGCGACGTTTGTTGGTGCTTTTAGCAAGTTTTTAGGCAAATCGGGGACTATGAAGAAAACGGCGGAGTTCCCTTTAAGCCCAGACCCCTTAGCCAATCAACCCATTAGACGCCGAAATGATTGTGAACCATAGACAAAAATGCAGTTGAAAACGTTATTGAAAATTTACAATGGACATTTAGTATTACAAGCATATTATGACTCAAAACCACAATAAAAACCAGCGTTTGTTCAAAACCGGGCGCAAACAGCTGTAGACGAGAGAAATCATATCAAATAGGGACAACTAACTTTTTTATCACAAAGAAAAATATATTTAAAAGTACTCACAATGCCGCTGGGTAAATTCCTGATGTACAGAAGTTCGGCTAATGAAACTGAGCAAGTGCACCTTATGGACACATACAGCTGCGGATTTAGAGGGAGGTCCGGATGTCCTGACCCCCTCTTGATTTCTCGATGTGTAAAATTTAGGGCGTGAAATGAGAGGGAGAGGGTTCCTAAACATATGGTAGCTTCACCAACACCTGATTCCCCCTCAGGAAATTCCTGCATCCGCCCCTGGACATACACAGTCTCAGTAAGCACGTTTAGCTGAAAATCACATACTCGCAAGCAGCCCCCGCCACCATTGAGAAATCCTGAGCAGAGTCAAGGTTTCGTTCATGATGCCGTCGCAGCGGCGTCTTCGGCATATTTTTCGCTCGCAGGATGCTTCTGAAGCCGGACGGACGAAGAGATGATCCGTCTTAACAAAACCCAACACTTATTCTAAACTACACACACTCGTTCGAAACCGATGTGCCACTTCCTCATGTGCCACTTTCTCATGAGCCACTGTCTCATACTCTGCTCGCTTGCATTCCAGCTTTCTTTCTGGTCGAGTCTCCACTTTCCCAGCTGTTGATCTTCGCGGCTGCATCCGGCTGCTGCGGGTACGAAGTTCACAGCTCGCCCCCCGCGCGCGATCGTCTCCGCCGAGGCAAGCCGTGGTGTAAGGTTCAGCTCGCTCCTCCGCGTGCATCCTCTCCACAGAGGAAATCCGATGCCGTTCTCGCGAAAGTTCCAACATAAACAAGGAGACTGCAGGAAAGCTATCAAAGATACTGAAATGACACTTTTCCGATTGTGCCTACATCTAGCTGTGGCATCGAGTTAGTTTTTGTTTTTGTTTATTTTATGTGGTGAAAATACATAAAAAAGGTTATTTGACAGTTATCAAGAAATTATTTTAAAAATAATTAAAAAATAACAAAACGCAGTTTAATTATAATAATGAACAAGTATTGCAGAGTGCATAGAAAAGGCTAGATGGAATTAGATGGCGATGACTTGCACAAAAATCGCCGTGATGTCGCCTTCTTGGTCCGCTATCGTTCGTCTTCTGCGCTCTGAGCTCTGATCGACGCAGCCCGTACGGGATCGAGATGGATTGTTTGCAACTTGATGTTTCAACCGTACGCGTGAAAGTCTTCGGCATCAGACGGCTGATCCGATTTTCTTTTGAACAAGATATGGCAAAGTATGGTTTGTGCAAAGCGGATATTTTCAGTCTAGACTTCGTCCAATTTGCCTTTTAACCGAATTTGGCAAGGAATGGTTTGTTCGAACCGCATATTGTGTGTCTGGAATTCCTTCAATTGTACTTTTAACCGTATTCCAAAAATCATAGTTTGTGCGAACCGGAGTTTGTCTGTCTGGAATTCCTCCAATTTGACTTTGAAGCGGATTAGGAAAATCATGGTTTGTGCGAACCAAAATTCGTCTGTCCGGAATTCCTCCAATTTGACTTTGAACCGGATTAGGAAAATCACGGTTTGAGCGAACCGAAATTTGCCTGTCCGGAATTCCTCCAATTTGACTTTGAACCGGATTCGAAAATTCACGGTTTGTGCGAACCGGAAGCCGCCTCTCTGGTCTGACTCCGGTTTGATTTTAGTCCGGATTTCACTTTCCGGACTGATTTCAAACCGTTATTTTTGCTAGGGATGGCGTTCTTGACGCGCGCAGTTACCACGTCAGAAAGCCGTAAACGCGCGGTGTCATCGCCCCTGTATGCACAACATGTATGCACAACAACGAAATGGCTCTGTTTTATTTTTTCCCGCATCGCGCGCACCTCCTTCATTCACAAGCTAGGTGTTCTGTTTTGTTTTACACCAGGAAGAAGAGCGGTTTCGGGAGTGTTCACTAGAGGAGAAGTGCTCAGAGGCTGAATTCACTCATGCTTTGTTACATATAGCCACAGCGCGAAAATGCTTACGAATTTGTTCAAGAATCGTGGCGGCTGCTGGCAACGTATGTAGGTAAATTGATTTCATTTATATAATGCAGGTCTATGATAACGTGCACATGATAACTCCATTTTTGCTTTATAAATATGCACAACTAAGGGCACTTTTAGTGCATCGATGAGTCCGGTTAAACTACTTCGATGCAGTCGAGGCAGCAATAGGTAGGACCTATATGCTGGTTAATGTGTGAAAATAGGATACGACACTTGATAAGCCGCGCAGTTACGGGGTGACTGCTCAGAAGCGTGCAGATGTGAAATAAAATACTGAATTACGAAGCGAACCAGTTTTTCTAAATATCAAAACTCCGACTCAATACCATAGCATTCTAGTGGAAGTGTTTTTTTTCATCTGGGCAGCATTCAAATCGGCCAGCCGTGCAAACAACTAACTTCTAAATACTTGAAGAGACAAAAACATTGATAGTGCTTAGCCGAAGGCTCACATAAACTAAAATATTTGACACCCTTAAAGGGCCCTGCAATCATAATTAAGCGTCTACCTTTTTTGCGGTTTCCACGTCTCTTGGGGTTCGGAGCAAGCCAGCGGGCACGGAGAGAGTCACTAAATATCAGTGCGTCATATTTTAACCGGACGACGCGGAAACCTCCTCCACCGACGGGGCGACCCGCGGTACCGAAAGCGCGCGTAATGTGACGTCTTAGGTCCTGGAGCTTACTACTGGTCAGAGCCGCCAAAAGCTTCTTTTTAGTCGAAATACAAAATATAAGTGGCGCGAACCGTTTCAATTATTTATAAAAGTAGTTTTTGTTCAGTATTTGAGATCAGAAAAGAAACAAATGCAGTTTATAAAGTACAGAAACAAGAAATGATCCGTCGACATACCCGCCACCAATCGGTGGAAAAGGCGGCGCCTACTAGAAAGGAGTAGTGGGATTAGGCGCCGACACGGAAAGGTCCCGGATGTACGCGGCGGCGCTGCGGCCGTAGGGACCGAAGGACTCGGCCGGCTCTGAGCGTTCCCAAGGCCTTCGGTGAGCAGCTTTGTCTTGCGGTTTGGCCGTTTCGCGGTATGGCAGCGCGAAATGGTTCCCATTCTGAACTGATCTTTACCCCGTGTTTGCTGTCGTTTGTGGCCAATGAAGTCGTCATGCCGAATTTGTGTTTAATCGCGCAGCAAATGCAACGAGAGCCGCTCTAGCTGCCCGCTACATACAGCCTATCCAGAACACGCTTTAGTGGCGCCCTCTCGCGCCGTCGACACGGAGTACGGCTGCCGTGAGCGCTCGGTCAGC
>JAZHYW010069033.1:0-11454 GCA_037355805.1 Ixodes ricinus
GCCCGTCTTATAAAAACCAGGTTGGTAGAGCTGTGCCACTGATGATATTTTTTTATTACTTTTTGTGGAACTAAATCTTGCCCTTTCTGAAAGAGCAACTAATTTTGAAGAGCGAGCTTCTGAGATGCCCTCATTAAGTAATGTCCCAAAAACACTCGTTTGATATGAGATCACACTGACTCTAAATTTTGTTGCGGTTACTGTGACCCTGCAAAGAGTATATCCAAACATATATGAACTTAGAAAAAATCAGTCCAAATTTGTTGATTGTTTCATCAACGTTTTCCTTCAGTACGGGCTCCACGTAAGCCGGAGCTACACACACCTTTGACAACACAGCAGCTGTGCACTGATTTCGGCAACGAAGAGTTGCAAGGGCATTTCTATTCCTGTGTGCACAAACTCTTTGTCAAGTGAAATAACCTTGTTGATGCTGCGTTGTTTGCGAACAGCTTAGGTGTATACAAACTAAACCAAAACCAATATACACGTTTATTGCATAAAATGTATGTTACGATATTTGAAAGAATAAAGGAAACAATGACTCTCCCTAAAGGGGATGCAAATTTAAGAATAAGAAATTTGGCCGCCTTCGGCATAACAATTATCATCTTTTCTCAATTGGTAATGATGTCGAATTACGGCCAACTTCAGTGTCATTACATGAATGACACAAAAAAAAGTCTAACTCAGCTTGGTGTCATGCCCGTTCCTCGCTCGGCTAGAATACAAGTATTCTAGTAGGTCATAGTCGAACCATCGCAGCGAGGGTCGGTTCCACACCATAATACACTGCAGGAGGGTCGATCTCTATGTGGTTCTTTGTTTCTCCCATTCCCACACTCATCTGTAGCGATCACACTAACGTGGCCCATATACGGTCCTGCCGAGCCGCTGAGGTGGTCCCGGAAACGATGGCCCCTGCTTTTGAGGGACTCGATCAACATAGGGATCGATGCCTTCTTCAGCAGTAAGTGGGTCGCTGAAACAAAATATACACAGGGTTTCTTTGAATGGCGTGACATGAACAGTCTTTACCTCTAAACAACGAATTCCGCACTAAACATTTTATACCCTAGTTATACGGGCACCTTTAATCGCAGTTAAGTCTAACCTCAGTCACACATAGCTGTGGTTAAGGTGCTCGTGTAACTCGGGTATTAGCGGTCGACAGACTACGTTCAGTTTAAACACAACACAGCCGCTTCAGGCAAATGTGGTCGTACATTAGGGAGTTTTAGTAGACCGTGTTTCCCCCTCCCCGCTAACCCCCGCAACGAAGAAACCGCCACTGCGCCTGCGTGCCGATGGCCTTAATTGGCTGTAGAGTTCCGGGTAGCGGAGGGGCTTAGCTGAGGGGAAAACACGGTCTACTAAAACTCCCATTATCTTTTAGAGCGCAGCTCTTATAGCCGCGTCCCACTAGAGCGACAGACAGCAACAAACGACATCGACACACGACAACGAGCAACAGACGACACCGACAGACAGCCTGTTTGTCGGAGTCCGCCGTCCCAACTGGCGGACACGACGCAGAACACGGGGACAAGGAAACTTGTTTTTTAGTGGAACTGGAGTTGTCAACAAAACACTTCAAAATACACAGACAAACAGAGTCTGGCGACGCGGTTTTCGTGTTTTGCTCTTTGGACATAAAACGCAACGACAAACACGTCGAAAGTGGAGACGATTACTTTATTTCTCGATTAAAGCATCCGCTTCTCTTCATTTGCCCTTTGGAGAGTTTCCGCAAACAGTCGTCACAATCAACACCAAACTTTTTCCGAGCTACTTAGAATACCCAAATTGTTCCTTTTTCGGGCCTTTCGAGGCGTTCTAGGTGAGCGCCATGGAATTTCACGTGGATTTTGAGGACGTTTATAACTTCATATTCAAACGACCGACGGCAGGCGTTTTGGGTGGACAATACGGCATCCCGATTATCACAGAACGTGATGACAAGTCTCTCTCTCGTCTGCCGGAATGGCTTGCCGCGAAACGTCGTGTCCTACTTCGTGGTGAGCGGTCTTACTTTGGTAAGTCCTCGCACATGAGTGTATCCATCCTGATGCATGGGCGTAGACTTCGGCGTCTTGAAACACCACCTCGCGCACCAAGTTTTCGCGAGCAAAACCAGCCACAGCAAATTCCCTTTCGCAACACGACCACCCGGCGCCAGCCAGCAAGCCGCTCCCGCGACCGGGTGTAGGACAAAATGGTCCCGGTCAGAATGGTCCCGGTCAAAAGTGTCCCGGACAAAATGGTCCCGGACAAAAAGGTCCCAAGTGACAACCCGGACAAAATGGTCCCAGGCGAATTCATCAATACTTTGAGCGCTCTTAATAGGACAAAATGGTTTGGTACATTTGATTTTGAAACACGTTCAAGGATAACATCAACATTTTCATTATAATAAATTGAAACAATTTTTACATCCCTTCCATCTATACCATGTACCTCTATTTCTCAAAGGATCTTGATTTCTACCGATCTATTCCACGTATGTAATCAATATCTTTCTCTCGCCAGAACCTGTTTTCAAATTAGCGCTATCGAGCTTCAAAACGATATTCTGAATGAAAATCATTATCACACACGTACTACAGGTTCTTGACGTGTTTTTTTTTAATGAACCTGTCGTACCATTGTGTTCTATTTTTCAGAAACAGCATCGCTCTGTTTCAACATTGTATGTTAAAGAAATCAAAAATTGATTTCGCGATTATGAACGTATTTATTACACAAACCACTCAAGAGACAAAAAGTCGACGCTGCTGAAGCGAAGGCCTAATGCAAAAATGTATTCATATGACCCACGCCCCCTCAAAATGTCGTTCAAAGGACGGAGCCCTTGCACGTACTGTGTGCACAGAGTTACAAGCCGCTGCTAATATCCATCAAGAGTAGAAAATACAAAGAACCTGCAAACAGCAAATAAATAATGCCACGCTGGGACCATTTTGCCCGGGTTGGCAGTGGGAACCATTCTGTCCGGGACCATTTTGTCCGGGATCATTTTGTCCGGGACCATTTTGACCGGGACCATTTTGTGCAACCGCGACCACTATGTGCAATCGAGGGACCGGAACTGCGGGAACGAGGAGTGGCCGCCCCAAGGGCTTTTCGTTGTCGGGAGGGAGGGTAGAAAGGTGGGAAGGAGGCAACAGATGGCATAAGCGGGCGAGGAGGATAAGTTTGTCTCTGAGAGATGTTCCTCAGTGGGACTGCTTGCTGCGCTTCAAGTCCAACGCCAGACAAGAACTCGTCCGTCGTCGATCGTTTGTCGGCGCTTGTCGGCAATTGTCAGCGGGTGTTCGTCGTTGCAGTGGGACAGCATCGGCGACACGGAACTTTGTGGTGTCGTCGGACTAAAACCGGTGTTTGTCGCTCTAGTGGGACGAGGCTATTAGGCGCCCGTTTCAGGCTTGATCGGCGTCGCCGTCGGTGTCGGCGTCGCCATTGGCGTACCCTCGCGCGTCACATTATGGGTTGCTTCTCCGCTAAATTTAGCGGGACATTTTCCCTCTAAACTAAGCGGGGAAATTTTTGTAGCTGAATTTAGCGGGGACTTCTTCCCTAAATATAGCAGAAAACTTTCCCGCTAAGTTTAGCGGGAAAAGTGGCGGCTAAATTAAGCTGGAAAGATTTCGCTAAATTTAGCGGGAAATTTAGAAAAAATATCACACTAAATAGGAGGGGAGGAGAAGGGAGGGTACGGAGAGGGAGGAGGGGCATACTCTCCTCCTCATCCTCAAGAGCTGCGCTCTAATTCAGTATCGAAATACTATTGTAAATACAATAAATACTTTAGGCACGTTAGGGGAACCGCGATGGGCACCAAAATGGCCCCGAAACTACGCCAACGTATTCATGGAAAAATTAGAATCTCAGTTCCTCTCGGAATGTCCCGTAAAGCCGCTAATATACAAAAGGTTTATAGATGATATATTTATTGTCTGGTCGCACACTGATGAGGAGCTGGTGGACTTCATAGGTCGATACAACGCTGCTCATCCGAGCATCCGCTTTACATATACGTACTCTCAAACCGAAATGAACTTCTTAGACGTCAACGTTAAAACAGACGAAGGTAAACTCGCCACGAGCCTGTACCGTAAGCCAACAGATTGACAGCAATACCTGCATTATCCAAGCGACCACCGACACCATTGCAAGAACAGCATTCCGTAGAGCCAAACTCATCGTTTCAAACAAATTTGTTCCAAAGAGACAGATTTTGATGAGAGCAGCCAAAATTTAAAGTCAGTGCTAGAGAAACAAAAGTATCCACCCCGTATAATCGACGATGCAATCAGAAAAGCCAAGCAACTGAACCGAGCAGACCTTATCAGCCCGCGCCCCACGCAAAGCGACACACAACGCACAAATTTATATCTAACTTATAGCATGAACCATGCTAATGTAAATAATATCTTAAGACGACATTATAACATTCTCGAACAAAGCGAGCGCCTTAAACGCGCGTTTCCATCCGCCCCTGGGGTAGTCCACAGACGATCGCGTAACCTCAAAGACGCGCTAGTAAACTCTCGGATAAATTCATCGCCACCACCTAACGAATGTAGGCCTTGCATGCACACAGGATGTCTGATCTGTAAACAGATGCAGCACACAAACACGGCCAGCAGCACGCACTCGCAGTTCTCGATCAAAATTAAAGGGCACTTAACATGTGCCTCGTCGAATGTCGTGTACTTATTCGAGTGCACGGTATGTAAAATGCAATACATAGGGCAGACTAGAACGGCATTTAGACTGCGCTTTAATAATCACAAATCTCACGCCATAAATCTTCCGACACTGCCTCTATCCAAACATCTCGCTCTCCCGAAACACTCGTTTGATAAATTGTCAGTGACGCTCCTAGAATCTGGATTTAAATCAAATCGCGAACGTGAACAGCGTGAATCCTACCTAATTTACCGATTCAACGCAATTAAACAAGGAATAAATGAAAGCCCCGGTACTCTGGCATCGATTAAAATGCTAACAGACGAATAGCAACAGCGATGAGGGGACATTTTTTCAGGTCCCAGACCTTATTGTTAGCAGTGGTACTGTGTTTGTGGCCGGAACTGGACCATCAACTTTTCTCTTTTATTTCCAGGTTTTGATATTCATTTTCTTTCCTTTTATTTCTACGTTTAACATTGTTCCCTTCCAGGTCTGACTCATGCATGCCCCACAAAACAACAAAAGTGACCGTGCCGTTTTTTTGTTCTTTTTTGAGACAGCACTTTAGTTTGCGCGTGTACCTTTCGTCTATTGTACGCTATCGTCCAGGTCACCGCTGCCCGCCCGGACACAAAGTCACCCTGCGCCCCTCTCAAGAAGCTACAACCGTCATCCGACCGTCCTTGAAACTTGGCCCCGACCGTCAAGCTTCTTCACCCGGATACGAACTGCCCTACGCTCCCTCTCACGAAAGCTCCAACCGTCATCCCACCGAAATTTGGACCCGACCGTAGCATTGTATAAACGTTTGCCCATCTGGAACTCTTCCTACGCTTCTTTGGAACCTCCAACCGTCATCCCGCCGTTTTTGAAACTTGGACTCGACCGTAGCATTGTATAAATATCACCCGCGTTCATCTGTAAAAGTTCTTCCTGACGAAGGCCGGACTCCGGCCGAAACGTCGAAGAATAAATCGTCCGTTGTTGCTGTTTTCACCGAAGGTTTTTTCTTCCCAGTTATATACCCACGCCTTCAGCCGTCCTGCATCATCCAGTTAGTTTCTTCTCAGTTATATATATATATATATATTGGAAATGCCTACCATTCGATGAAGACAATCCAGCAGCGCCCAAAGTGCATAGTCAAGGCCCTCGTTGCCTTTGTGGGTTCACTGTCCCCTTGCTAAACCAATCACGAACAGAATTAAAAGCGCAGTATGGCGGTGCATGCACTGCACGTGATCGCTATAATCAATGAGATCAAACGCACGAAGGCGACGAGGGCCTTGATGACGCACCGTTAACGCTGTTTGATTAGATCCATCAGATAGAACCCCCTGCTTGCCCTCGGGTTTAAACTTGTAGGGCAGTACAATGTTGTACTGTAAACGACTTAATTTTCGTGAATTTCGCGAATCGCCTACAATTCGCGAAAAATGGGTCCCGCGAACAATTCCGATAAAATGTGAACACATTGGAATCTATATTGAGATCACACTGTGTCGCGGAAAATTAGAACCCGCGAGTTTTTCGAAAAGTTCAGCTTTGACCTAAATCGCGAAATATTGAGCCCTCGAAAAATAAGTCGCTTAGAGTATATAAATCGTCCTGTTTCGCTATTCATCTAAAACTTGTTTTAAAATTAGCTGTTTAAATTTAAGGCTTCCATTTTTCGAGGGATAAGCCAGATATTGATTTGTGCGACACATCTGGAAAATAAAGATATAGCAAGTAACCAATTGTTGCCTTTACACTCTTGTTTTCGTTAGTACCTCTATATGAAATGTACTCACCCCGTGCTTGAATTTACACTGACCTTTCGTGCTCTTTCGAAATTGGAGAAGGGGGCAGTAAAGGTTTCGGTAACGTTTGTCAGAATAAACATATACAGAGTAAACAGGCAAAAATGCAATCCCAATTTTAAATGATTCGATAGAGATGTACAGTAAGTTAGCCCCGTCCCAGCACAAGCTTTTCAGCCTAGATAAATGCATCATGCCGGAGCACACACTAAGCGGTACGGAAGGTAATGAGCGTGCACCGGAACCAGAAATTCTACTGCTGTTCTTATGTTGAAACAGACTATAGCTCTCCTCAGGCTATATAGCATTTCCAACATATCAAAGGTGCTATTTAAAAAATAAATATAAGAGAGGCATTGTTTTGGTATATTCGTGACATTGTGGCTTTCTTAAAGAATGCGGGCATTCTGAAGGTGTTGCCGAAGGCTTGCCAGGGGGACAGCGCGGTCGATTGCGACCAGTGCGAGCTAGTGCAAGCTCTATCGCAAGCTCTTGTTCTGCGAAAGCACTTCGCAGAGTCGCTCTCGCGTGCCTGTAGCCTTCACTGCCCTACGGCGTTAATGGTAGGCAACCCCGGCTGACACAAGAAATCGTCCCGTCACTGCCACACTCCGTTTCCCTTCAAGCGCGAGTGAAACCAGAATGCCAAGTACGAGCATGTTCTCCTGAATGACACTTGCGCTGCACGAGTGCAAATGCTTAGCAACATTCATAGCACGGAGCTCGCTCTTAAAGCCCTGTTGCAGCTCGTGGTACCGAAGCAAGGTTTTGGGCGGACATCTTTCATGAAGGGAAACTCCACCTGCAAAGCACTGCTCCGACCGGTACTAGGAGCACTTAGTTGTGGCATTTTAGATAAAACAGAAGGGAATTGAGCAGTGCAAACTTCAATTATCGCCATTAAAGTAGTGCTCAGTTGCAGTAATTGTTTTGCTTTACATAGATAAAGGCTGAAGTGCGCTTAAATCCTGGGCTAGCAAGAAATTGCAACGAGGGGTTTTCTGCTACACGACGGGACCAAACGGGATCAAGGAACCGGTACAACGCCGTCTGCTGCGATTGGTCGGCGGCGCTTACTAATCGCAGCAGGCGACGTTGTTTCGGTCCCGCTTGGTCCCGCCATGTAGCATAGGGCCCAAAAAGTGATCTCGTTTTCGCCATTTCACAAAAAAACGTATCATTGTATTTTTTATCCACTTTAGCTTTTCTAAGTATGTTAAGCTAAACCTTACTGCATTCACTTTAATTTTCGCTCTAAAATCTCACGACAACATCCACTTGAGACGAAAAGACCCAGGCCAACCTTAGTTTTCACCAAAAACATACAGTTCTGACTTTACGGCCACAATATAATCGCATATCATATATGATACAAAATGCAGTTATAAATATGTTTGAACATGAAGAAAAATATTTTTTGAAGGGAACGAGACTGAACCTGGAGTACAACAGTAGGTGAAAAATGCAAACCTTCTTGTGAAAAAAGACGCTTTCTATCTGAAAGTACATCGGAATTAAAAACAGCGCGAAAAAACGAGGACCAGACGAAGAAGTAACACGGACGCAGCGCTGACTTACAACTGAGTTTATTGATCGCAAAATCGCAATATATATTTGCGTTGTCACGAACAAAAGAGAAAAAACTAAAGGAAGAATTCAACCCACGTGATACATCAACAATAAAAAATATAAAATATAAAATAAAAAGGCGCAATGACACAGCCGTACAGAGCACGTGTTAAAAAACAAGCAAGTCAGGAAACCAGAAAATTCATCTCTTTGCCTGATAGGGCCACAGAAGGACTGCTTACACATGCAGCGCCCAACCTCGCTATCTCAACAGCCTCCAGAATTTCACGAGTAAGCTGCTCCCTATGACGCTTAACAACCTCACGCCGTTGGAAGTCGGGGAGGCAACCACAGTCGCGACAATTAATGCCCAGAGGAGCAGACACGGTTGTGGAGACACTGTAAGCGTGCTCTCTTAACCTGTCATTGAGACAGCGGCCCGTCTGGCAAACGTGCTAGAAAAAGTCCAATGACGTCACTCATTGTTGTGACTCTATAGTACTGAGAATCATGGTATTGCGCTTCTAATTAAAGTACTTGCAACAGTTCCACTCCTGTTGAAACAGAGTGCAACATTGCACTTATGCCACGAAACATAGGTGAGGCGAGTGCAAAAGGGCAGCTTACAACACAGTTTTTTTAGCCAGATGGGCATCTGGTCCAACTTGTTAAGGCGGACATAAGTTGTCGGCAGTGGCACCGACAGGAACCTCCTCTTGCTTGCCCGGACGAGCACTTTCAGCTCGCAGCTGGGTCTCGCAGCACGCTTCCTCTCGTGCGACTTTAATGTTTTGCGCAGTGCCTCTGCAGCAGACGATTTGAATTCGAGTAGCCATGTCTTGCTGTCTCTTTGTGTCCGCCACAGGCGCCACACACTCACCCGTCAGGTTCATCATATACAAAAAAGTAATTAATGTTTTAAAAATATCAAGATACCACTTTTCTAAATGAATTTTGATTCAATAACACCCCAGCATCAAGTCTAGAAGGGCCGCTCCGCCCATGTGCATATTATAAACAAGCACAACGTTTGGACAGGGCACAGTCTTGTGCGTCTTGTTTTTTGTAAAGTAACATTTGACTTCACGTGCAGCTTCACTTTTGGCAAAAGTGGACAGGAGGGTGGCTGCCTTGTCACGCCACATTGCTGGTGATAGTTTTGTTCCGGGCAGCTGGCACAGCCTTTCTTCATATGTTCCTCTACATCTCATCTCGCTTTCTTTTGAGAGTGTGCAGCCAGGCAGTCCGTTTGCCGCACGGTGCCGAGACAGTGGACTCCCTCCTTCGCTAAAAAATACTTGCAGATGAACAGAGGTAAACCAGCTGTCGTGGTGGTAAATGTGTTTTGGGGTAGTGAGGGCCAGCCTCACGACTGCGTTGCTGCTTGCATTCAGGTCGGGTTCACCTGAGAGCTGCTTGATCTCCAAAAAGTCGTGAGCTAGATTCTCCTCTCAGTGCAAAAAACATTGTAGCCCCAGCGATGTGGTTTCTTGGCATTGTAGAGTTTCGGCAGGCTACGTCCCTTGAAGGGCATGACGACCTGTTCATCAGCGCAAAGCTTATCTTCTCTTGACACTCAGCTTAAATGCCGCCATAAAACTCAAGAAGTAGTCTCACCTTGCGCCACTTTCTTGCCCAGCTTCACCTGAAGATACACATTTTCATTATTGTTGAAGGGGAGAAACCGCTTTAATTGCTCCCAATCGTTCGAGTTCGTCACTTGTGAAATTCTGTCGTGTCCAATGCTAGAGCTCCAGTAATGACAAGTGCTTGGGAGCTGGATAATTGACATATACAGTTCCATGCGAAGGATCCTTTTAAGTTCCTCTACATTTGTTTAGAGAGGCCTTTCAGGGTGGAGGAGGAGGAAAAAACTTTATCGCCAAAACGAGACTTGTTCTAGGTGGGCCATATTGCAGGGATTCAGTACTTTATGCCGCGAGTCTTTCCCACTCCCCAGCTGCCGCTCATCTTGAGCCGACAAGACGAGCAGCTCAGCTTCCCAGCTAGGTCTCGCGCGAAGGGTCAGGGATAGGGTGGAGGGAGGGGTTGGAGTTGGCAGGCCCACGTAACGTGAAAGAGCGACGGAAACTCTCCCGCAGTGCGGGCACCTATCCGGGTATCTGTCCAGGTAAAATCTATGTAGATTATCTAGGTGTGTGTATGTGCCTGCCTGTATCTGACGCCAGGCTGCGGCCCGCTCTCGAGACAGGGACCGGTTAGGGGGGGGGGGTACAATTGCCTCCGGCCGCGGAGGTGGGTGACGATCTCGAAATACTGTTTCGGGACCGGCGTGGTTTGTCTTCACGTCATGGCGCCCTGAAGATGCGAGACTCGGGCTACGGCGTGTGCTTGCCGGTTTCCATTGGCAGACTTGTAGGCCACGGGTCCAAACCACTTCCACGCTGGGGATCTTAAAGCTCTTCCAGAGGATGCAGAAGGCTTGCGGGAGACTCTTCCTTCGGGAAACTGTATAATGGGCGCTTTCGTGTCTGGAAAGGCAGGTCACGTGGTCCGTCTTCGTGGGGGAGACGATTGCTAAGGTGATCCCGACCTCCTCTGCCACCACCCGTTGGATGATGCAGACCGAGGCCGTGACGACTGTGTCGAAATCGCTGCCGATCACGCTCACCGCCGCAGCGGCTTGGCCGGTGTAGAGTGCCGCATCCGTGTAGAGGACGTCGTCCCGCTTGCGGAAGTCCATCGCAGAGCTTTGGCCCGAGCCGTCCTGCGCCCTGGATGCAGGGATGGGTTCATGCTCCGCGGGATTGAGTGCCGCGATGGATCTTCTCCCTAGGGCAAGCGGCAGCTGGATAGTCTCACATTGGGATGCGGGGAGGAGGATCACGAGCGAGATCAGGACGTGCAGCTCAGTCACGGGTGAGGGCGGGCGCTAACGCCTGGCTAGGTGCGCTTCGATGAGTTCCTGGAAGGTGTTGTTCACGCCCAGCCGCAGGAGTTTGGCGTTCGCCGCGTATGGCGGCACCCCCAGCTCCAGCTTGCACGCCTTGCCGGATGATCATGTCCATCTTGCCCTTACCTCTCGACAGCAGGTTGAGATACAGAGTTGCGTAGGCGATGCGGGCTTACGACGAGTGCTTGGGTCAGCCGGATCAGGTCCACCTCCTTGAGCACGTGTCTGTGACTCTTTATCGTACTCATCATGCGGATGACTTGCGTGGTTGCCTCGACAAGTCGATCGACTGTGTACTTGGCTCCGCCGTCTTGCTGGAGGTGAAGGTCCAGGATCCGACCCGCTCCACCACCGGCAGGGGGCACCGTCCTTGAAGGTGATGTGGATGTCTGCCTTCTTGCTGTTCGGGGATTCGCTTGCCCTCGCGGATGAGCAAATGCTGAGTCTCATCGGGGGCGCACGGTAGGTTGCCGG
>JAZHYW010069034.1:0-32756 GCA_037355805.1 Ixodes ricinus
TACAGTCATGGATAAATGTTTTCTGTCGAACGCCTTCGATGTTTCGTCACGCCTTCCTCGCGGGGAGCCGCCAAACTAACCCGACACCATGTCGAGATATTGTGTTCGATATTACACAGCGAGCCGGGCAGTTAATGCCACAAGAAGGCCTCTCTGCGGTCTTGCTGAAACGCAAACGTGAATAACACATACTGCGCTCAAATGAGCCAGGTTACAAGAACCCACGTCCTGCTATTCGGCGCAGAAAATTGCGGAGCCAATGCCTATATGTGGCTGACCAGCATGCCTGTTTTCTATCCGTTCCATCCTCCTGGGTTAACGTGTCATTCAGATAGCATCTACTGGGACGACTGCCTTTGGCTAAGGGCTAGCCTTCAGGCCCACGCGCTGAGACGAAAATTGATTGTTGTTATCTAGATACAACTGATAATATTTGCCGGTACGCCCATAAATGAGACGACGCTCAGCTTCCACTTGGTCTTCACCAGAGGGAAAGCTGAATTCTTTAGGCGTCAAACGGCGTCGTCTCCGAGGTCACCACAGCGTTCGTCCTTGAAATGTCCTTGAACGCTTCGAGGTCGCAATTATAGCACTTGTTGCCGTCTTTGAGGTCGTCCTTGCGTCGTTCTGTGTCGTCTCGTCGTCCGAGAGGTTGTCCAAGGTTGTCCAGTTCGAGGCCACCTGGACGTCCCAGGTCGTCCGATGCCAACGAGTAGTCGTCCATGAGTGTTGTCCCAGGTTAGACGGTGCCGTTCTGGAGGTTGTCCTTACGCCGTTCCAGATGTCTGAGGCGTCGTCCTGGAGGTAGTTTAGATCGCCCTGTGAAGGATCTTCCTTGGTGCCGTCGTCCAGGTGTCGTCTCAATGTCGTTACTCATATTGGTACTGGCCACCCATACCGGATGTTACGGCATTGCCTTGATGGCCCACAGGAGCATTGTGATTCCCTACGTCCCCCATAATCATGTTAGGTGATATATCCTGGTATCTGCGGAAAGATTGAACACACTTCAGAGTTGTCGGAGTGCAGCTTCTATTAGCAATTGTTCTGTTTCTGACCAAAACTTGCAATTTGTTTCACCAAGTGTCATTAGCTCATCAGATATCGTAATTGACTCCGATTGACATCTGAAATTGTCCATCTTCACTTTCTGTCTGGCTGACCACTATTCACTTTGCTTATAATCCAGTTCTCTCTTCCTACCTACCTAGTAGCAAAATTGTAGCCATATGTTAAATATCGACTAAGCAACGCTGAGCCGCGTCTTTCTTTATTGATCTAATTGTTCAGGTCACTATCTTCGTCAATAATATTCTTTATGAATTTACTAAATTGCAGTCTATTAAAAACGACTTAAAAAATGCATTTTTTGTCGTTAATGAGTCTGCGGAGCGAACTTGATGTTTTCTACCTGGCCCTGAGTGATAAAGCTTTAAGAAATTCCTCAACGTCAGTTCGATGAAATTTCAGGGAGACCTAAATCAACGTGGTTGTTGTCGATGGCTTCAGGAATAATAATTTTCCACGCAACGTTTACCACTCGTATTGTTTTTGTTAACGATGTACATTCGAAAAAGAAAATTTAATAATAAGCCTAAAATGATAAGCGCTTGTCAAATTCTACTTTAAAATAATATTAAGTGTCCAAATTGTTCAAGCTAAGACAAGAGAGTATCTAAAATTGTTATAACATTTTTGATGTGTTCACGAAAATAATCCAATTCTACATTTATTTGAGGCTTGTCTTGATATTTGGTTGTTCGCATTTTTGACAATTTGCAGCCAAAAATTTGTGTCTTCACTATGTCGAGATGAATCTTGTTTATTGAGTGATGACCGTGGTAGATGCCTATTTAAATCTGCTGAGCCGGTTTGTTTCGAAATAGTTTGTCATCATCTGTAGCACAAACACGAGCGAACACTTTGATGTCACGGAGTTGCGATGCGGTCTTTGGTTTAGGAACGGCCAGACCGGGGACGATGTCGAGTGAGTCTACTGTCTGTTCTCGATTTGACCGAGTCGCGAGTGAAATTCATTTTGGTATCGAATTTGCTATTACTGATATGACATGATGAATTATACTTCGAGTGAAGGTAAGCAGGCTGCCATTGGTTCGTCGATCGCAACTCGGTTCCATAATTGAATTATCGCCATTTCGAATACTGCGCTTAGCGAGCCGCCTCCAATCTCAGAAGTTCGCGCATGCGCAGGGTGCTCCCAATTCTTTGGGGCCCCCGCTCTCGGGGCCCTGTTTAAAACTCAAATATTATCAAACGGTACCCTTCTAAAACTGAAAGTATACTGTTGATCTTTACGTCATATATACTGAATTTACACATATCTTCACATTGGTTTTCACAAATTGTTCACGGACTAATATTATCTGTTCGAAATTTTGATTCTACACGTAGAACCTTCCACTTAAATTTGATTAGTCGGTATTTAGTTTTATATCTGTGCAGTGCGTTACAAATTTTGGCGTATTCAGATCTTTTATCTTCATATTGTCTTGTTTAATTTAATTATATCATCCTATCTCGGCAACTGAAAGGTTTGCAAGGTGGTTGGCATAGTCTGTCATTTTTAACCCTAGTAAATAATGACCCTTTTCTGACATCCATTCCCATGCGAAATACTTGAACATGTATAGTACTTCAGTCTTATTGAGCAACCTGTCAATAGTTTGCTGTAGCATTGTCTTCTGAGTCTCAATTATCTGTTTTATTTCAATGATTTTTCTGTGTTAGACTGTCTATCTGCTGTTGATTGTGTTTTCCTTGATCAAGAATTTGATATAGAGCCTGGCATGTGAACTATTTCCAAACTTAGCAGTCTCATCCTTCGGTGTATATGAACTGAATATGTTTTGCATGGTTGTACCAAGTATGTATCAGTAATAATCATGACTTCAATATTCTGCCTGTGTTTTCATGCATCTCATGATTCAGTCCTATTATCACTTTCTTTTCCTCATCTAAGTTAATAATCCTTCTGGCTTTATCATCCATTAAAAATCTCCAGTTTTCGGATATACTGATTTGTGTGTATGTCTATTCAATGAGGAATTTGTCTCTGAAGCTGCACAGCATGCAGTGGTGACATTTGACTATGAAACTGTTTTTCTGTGTATATGTTTGTGTGTGTATTGAGATGGTTACATCTCTGGCCTGGGGTTCCACCTTACACTGCTCATCTTCCAGCCTTCTGCCTCACGTTTCTACATGTATATATCTGCGTTCACACCACATTTAATCCTTTCTGCAGATACATGATGAATATATTGCTAATAATGATATGACATGCTGTATCTGTCATATCTTATCTTCACCCTGTTCTCAATTAAACTTTTAATTGCAAATGTTCATTTTGAGCAAATTCCAACACTGAGTATGCTGTATCCTTGTAGGGACTATATTAACTTAATTTCTGGATCTATACAAAATTATTCATCTGTTTTATTTGTCCAATTATCCATAAGTTTGGGCATTCAAATGGAACAGGGAACGCCGTTCGACGACGGACGTCACTTTCCACAGTTCTTTGTTATAAGAATTTGTTTTATCGGTTACGTTTTGTGGTCTTCTGCCTCCAGTCATCGCTGGGATCATGGTGCTAAAGTTGGCGCAGTTCTCCAGCCGCAGAAAAAGGGTTGTAGGATTACTTCAACTTTGTCCCCACAGCTAGCTGGACTGGAATACGCTGTTACCGTCTCATATCAGTAATAATACCTCATATGATGTGCTTCGATTTGCTGTATTATGGTCGTTTCAGCCGACATGATTTCTTTCTTCGTATTCACCCTCTTGTACCTAGCAAATAAGAATAATTGTCTCTTCTGTTGATACATGTATGAGACGCATGCTCACGTAGACAGCGATGTGATTGAAGAAAATTTCCGCAAGGGCACAGGTCTGTTCAGTCATCAAGCGGCCGCCGTCTCGCGTCGCACAGGTATTTCCGAGTTTCCGCTCGGCCGTGGAGGTTTCGGGGACAGTGTCGAGGTATCGCGAGTGTCATTAAGATGCGCCTGAAAACTCGTAGTTTTACGCATCCAAGACATTGCATGGGCACTGCTGCTCATTTTGCATTGTGATTTTACCTGTTTAGCCCACTTCGCAATTGAAACAGAAGGCTTGAATAGCAGGGTACAGTGCACTTAAAGGAGGGCTGCTCACAAGGGACCAACCCACAGCATACGGGAACTTGCCAGCGTTCCATCGTTGGCTCCCACTAAGACAAAACTAAATAAAATATATAAATTCCCTTTGTATCCAGTGAAAATATGAAATCTGATTGATAAAGTTGGCTGTAGATATTGCCCTGCCTACTGCCACTGGCTTGCGGAAGGCGCCAAGAGTTTGAATTGTCTAATTAGACCTAGCAATACATGGGTGCAATATACCACCCAGTTATGAAGAGAGCTTATTTAAAACAACATGTGTGGGTTTCCATCACTATTAAGCAGAGCACGAGTAGTGCTTCTGCATTTCAGTGTGAAGTCAAATTATTACAAGGGCTTGAAAGAGAGTCATGCTCAATGACAAGGAACAGCTCAAACTTCCACAGTGAGAGGAAGCACGTTTTCACGAGTGAGGCCAGTCGGGAAGCAAGAGTCACCTCATATTGTCAACCGAAAACCACGTCGGGCTTTATTCCACCTGAAAAAATAAAATTTCATGGGGATTACAGCACACATTGCGAAATTCACCAATTTAAAATTTCATAGCTTAAGCGTGCATGGACAGAAGCAAGTAAAAGGTATGAACGTGTTGTAGCATCGCGGCAGTGTACTCACCTGCCCACCGTCCCTAAAGCGTCTGTATATCTCTAACCGCCTTGCACGTGCGCGTTTGCCTCCGGTTGCCGCCGCACAGCCAGTTTCAACATAGCGCGTAGCAATGGAGGAGGAGCCAGTGGAGACTACCCTGGCATACTCGAGTTGAGCACAGGTGAGTACACTGCCACGGTGCTTGGCAGTTTGTCCGGCATCTCTACCCACAGCACGTTCATGCCTTTTACTTGCTTTCTTTGTCCATGTGTAGCCACGCTGGTATGGGGAACACCGTGGTGGGGTTCCTTTAATGTGTGTGCTGCTGTCCCCTCATGGGCGAATTTTGTTTTCAAGATGGAATAAAGCCCGACGTGGGGAACTTTCGAGTTGTGGCTAATATGGGTGACTCTTGCTTCCCGGCTTGAGACTCACTCGTGAAGCGTGCCCCCTCCAGTTTTCGCT
This sequence comes from Ixodes ricinus, assembly GCA_037355805.1. Classification (NCBI taxonomy): domain Eukaryota; kingdom Metazoa; phylum Arthropoda; class Arachnida; order Ixodida; family Ixodidae; genus Ixodes; species Ixodes ricinus. Next base: position 5,235 of record JAZHYW010069034.1, read on the forward strand.
GTAGGACAATGGAGCTTCCCGTTCGCTGTCGTGAACTTGACTCTCTTTCAAGCCCTTGTGGCGTACATGCTGAGGTCCCACGACTCCATACTGAGTAAAGCTTTCTCGTTCTTTCTGCGTTTAATAGTGATGGCCTCCCATGTTGATCTTCGTCTTCCCCTGATTGCCTAAACGTCACTCTCTTCATAGCTGGGTGGTTGTAGTGCACCCCGTCTTTTTTATGGCGGCATTGATTGCTAGGTCCTGAGTGAATTCAAATACTTGGCGCCACTTGCTCCGCAAGAGCCGGTGGCATTATCAGGCAGGGCGATGTCCCAGTAGCTTTATCAATCAAATTTCATATTTTCACTAGTTCCTAAAGGGTTGCCCTGTTATTTTATTTTAGTTTTGTCTTAGTGGGAGCCAGCGGTCTAGGTTGCTAGCGCAAGTTTCCCGACTTAGTGCTTTAGTGAGGTTGGTCCTTGTTGAGCAGCCGCGCTTTCGCAGTGCACGCCGTCGTTCGCGCACGCCTGATTCAGGGCAATTTGCTCGTGCTTGTAGCTTCTGTTTCAATTGCACGAAGTGAAACAAGCTTTGGGTAGAAATCTGGCGCGTAAAAATGGCAACAGTGCTTGTTGTGCAATGATAGCTAGACCAATGCGTAAAACTACGAGTTTTCCGTGAGCACGCTAATGACTTCGCGATACACGTCGACTGATGCAAATGACAATTGCGTTTGTCGGGAAGCACAGTGCGTCGGCAGTGTGACCACCTGTGCGACGCGAGACGGCGGCCATGATGACCGTGGAGCAGCAGCTGCTAGTTGAATTGCGCTGTTATTTTTCGCAACGGGAGGTACAAGAATATGGTAGCCCCTGTAATCACATCGCTGATGCCCAGACGATGGTGATCAAAGCCGTGACGACCGTCTCGCGTGTCGTTGTCAGCCGGCTGGGCAGGGACGGCTGGGTCAATCATCAATGTACCTATTCTATTTATTTACTCTCACGGGTGTTAGGAGTTACAGAAGAGGATTGGTGGAAAAAATTTGAAAATCATGTAGAGCAAGAAACAGTTGTAATGGCAAGTGATGAAGCACAGCATACATGAAGGTAATGTCACTGATATAGACGATGAAGCAGAAAGGGTGTTCCAGTCCAAGCTAATATTGGGGACAAAGAAGTTGAAGTGCAAGTGAGTCCTACAACTATTTTTTTTCTGCAACTGGGTACGCCAACTTCCAGTCTGTGATCTAAGCGCGATGACACTTAGACGAAGACCCTAAAACGTAACCGATAAAGGCTTTCGTTCTTGTAATAAAATTTGTGGAAGAGGAAAACTAGAAATGCGACGTCGAATAAAAAAAATCGGGGAGATTTGGCGTTTGTTTTTGTTCCATTTGAGAGATGCTAGCTAGGCGGGGATAATTGGACAAAATAAAACGGGCTGAGCTATTTTGTATAGATCAAGAAATTAGAACAAGAGTTAATATGAAGATCCCCTACAGGCGCAGCATACTCAGTGTTGGAGCGCTCAAGTGGACTATTTATTAAAAGTTTAATTGAGATGGGGTGAGGTAAAGATTATGACGAAGGATACGGAGCATGTCGCTATCATTATTAGCAATGTATTCATCATGTATCTGCCAGGAAAGGTTAAATGTGGTGTGAACACCAAGATATATACATGTAGAAACTGAGGGCAAGAGGAAACAAATAAGAAGATAAGAAGGCTGGTCGGATTGATTAGTTGAGGTCATTACTCTCATTACCTTCCATTTGTTAACATTGAGTTTCATAAGTCAAATGTCACACCACATAGAAATGCTGTTAAGATCGGCTTCAGGGATAAATTCCTCATTGAAGTAAGACATTTTTCTAAATGGAATTGTAATCCGAAAAACGGTTAATGGATGATACAATAAAGCCAGGAAGGTTATTAACTTAGATGAGGAAAAGGGGAGGTAATAGGACGGATCCTTGAGGGATGCATGAAAACACGGAGGAATGTTGAGAGTCATGATTGTTACTTGATACATACTTGGTGCAACCATGCAAAACATATTCAGTTCATACTAAAACATTGCTACCGAGGTTGAGTTTGCTAAGTTTGGAAAGTAGTTCTACATGCGGAACTGTATCAAAGGGGTTAGCGAAGTCAGGAAAAACACAATCAACAGCAGATGAACGGTCTAACACAGAAAAGAAATCATTAGTAAAAACGAATGGTTGAGTTTCAGAGAATCAATGCTTACGAAAAACTGTTGACAGGTTGTAAAGCAGAAATACGACTCAATAAAACAAAAAGAGACTGAAGTATAGTACATGTTCAAGTATTTCGCATGGAATGGATGTCAAGAAAAGGGGTCGGTATTTACTAGGGTTAAAAAATGACCAGATTTGTGTAACTGAACCACCTTGCAAACCTTCCAGTTGCCGGGTAGGATGGTATAGTGCCACGATCGTGTAAAAACTAAGACAATATGAGAGATAAAAAGGTCACAGTACTCTTAAAAATTTGTAACACGCCCTCAATACCCACTGAAGATGTAACTTTCGCGTTCTCAATCAGCTTAGAAATACCGACCCAATCGAGTAAAGTTAGGGTCCATACGTGTAGAATCAAAATTTCGAACAAATAGTAATGTAGTCGGTGAACAATTTGTGAAAGCCAATGTGAAGGTAATATTCAAAATAAGGCGGCTCTAATGACGTAAGATCAACAGTCTACTTTCGGATTTTAGAAGAATGTGTCTTTACCGTTTGATAATATTTGAGAGTTTTAGGAATAGGGGGCCCCGAAGCTTGGGGGCCCCAAAGAAATAGGGGCTCACCACTGCGCATGCGCAGAGCCCAAACGCCGTTTGGGGATTGGTTGGCACTCGCCCCAAACGCAGTATTCGAGAAATAGCGTGGGGCCCCCAGTTATTAGGAACCGAGTTGCGTCGGCAAACATGGCGGCGCAACTTGCCGCTCGCTTCGGAGCATATTCGTCATGGTCGCAGCAGTATTAGCCAAAATCATTACCAATAAATGGTGTAACCGGCTTTCGCTTTCCTTTATTTCGGTCAAATCACAAAGAATAAACGGTGGGCTCGCCTCATTTCAAGGATCGTCCCCGATTCTGGCCGTTCCTAAGCCAAAAGACACGAGCTAACCGTTGACATGGCACCGTATCGCAACTCCGTGGCTCCAAGTGGATTTCGCTCGTGGCACGATAGCTGCAGATTGATGACAAGTATTTCAAGGCTATAAATTCGCTCCAGCTCAGATCTAAATAGAGCAGCTGGTCGCATAGTATTCTCGCTCGCGTTCATCTCAGTTTCCGCATAGTTGAAGGCCTAAATCTTTGGCGACAGACGGTCAAAGTGCACACGAACAACCAAAAATATCAAAACAAGCCTCAAATTAGAACGCTAGGGGTTGGATTGTTTTCATTGAACACATCCAACAATATTTATACTAATTTTAGATACTCTCTTGTCTTAGCCCGATTGATTGGGATTTACCTTAACTATTATTTTTTTTAAAAGTACTTGATAAGCGCCTATGTTTTAGGCTTATTATTATTTTGCTTTTTTGAATATTACGCTCGTTAGCTGCACTGGCGCTGCAAGTGGAAAACGTAAGCGCCTTGCGCTTCGTTGGAAATTCATTATTCTATAAGCCATCGACAACAACCACGTTGCGTTTGGGTCTCCCTAATTTCTTATCGGAACCCAAACGTTGGGGCCCCCTATTCTAAAACTTTATATTGACGGCATTCCAGAGCTTGTGTGGTTTTCAAATAACAAAGATGGAAACATGGTATTAAAAGTGTGCTTGCCGCAGCTTACAATAGCGTGTTTACATTCCGGCGCCAAGGACAGTTAAGCTTATCAAAGTTCGCTTTCCTTGGACTCATTACAGCGACAAAAAATGCGTTTTTTTTTTGTTTGTTCTGAAGTCGTTTTAATAGGTTGAACTGCGGGGACTTTGTGGAGCAAGAAATTCACCGAAGAGGTAATATATTTATTGACGAGAGTTGTGACCTTGGTTTTAATTAGATCCCAGCATAAAGAAAGATTGCCAACTCAGCGTTGCTTGGTCGATAATTTGCTTTGCCATAGTACCGAATTAGTTTTAACTGCTTAGGAGGTTGGGGTAGGAGAGAGAACTGGATTGTAAAGCAAAGTGAATAGCAGAGTGGTCGCTTAAACCAGACAGAAGAGATGAAATGAGACTGTTTCAGGACAAGTGGTCAATCCGAGGTCAATTACATTATCTGATGAGCTAGTAACGCGAGTGGGTAAATTTACAAGTTTGCAAAGGTTAAACATAGAACAAGTACTAACAAAAGCTGTACGACTCCGACGAACCGGAAGTTACAATAGTTTATTCAATCTTTCCACGAAATGCCAGGTTAATTAATATCACCTAACAGGATTATGGGGACGTAGGGAATCTAATGCTCACATTATTGAGGCCATCAAAGAAACCAATACTAAAGGTCGGCGTAGCATCCGGTGGCCGGTTGCAAACGGGTGGCCGGTTGCAATATGGTTAACGACCTTGAGGACGACGCCTGGACGACGGCGCCTGGAGGACGCTCACAGGGACGACATCTAAACTACCTCAAGGACGACGCCTCGGACGACATCTGGGACGACGTCTAGGACGACCTCAAGGACGACTTTTGGAAAAATCCGAATACAACCTCTGGGACAACCTCATGGACGACTTCTCGGACGACGTCAAGTACAGCCTCGAGGACGACCTAGAGGACGACGTCTAGGACGACCTCAAGAAGGACTTTAGGACGACCTTGAGGACAACCTCTCGGACGACATCAAGGACGACCTCAAGGACGACCTTAAGGACGACCTCAAAGACGACCTTAAGGACAACTTCTAGTACGACCTCGAGGAAAACCTTTCGACCACCTCAAGGACGACCTCAAGGACGACTGCTAGGATGACCTCAAGGACGACGCCTAGGACGACGCCTAAAGAAATTCAGCTTTTCCACTCTGGTGAAAACCAGAGTGGAAAGGCTGGAAACGTCGTCGCCATTTATGAGCATGACCGGCAAGCCAATTGTCTAGTTGCCGCCGTCGCTCAAAGATGGCTGTAACTGTCCAGATTTTCGTCTCGGCATTTCTTTGCGGTGGATACGATCCTGGAGAAACTAGCCCTTAACAGCTCCGCTGTAAAAAGAAAACAGTCGTCCCGAATAGGTCTTGTCTGAATGGCTGCAGATAGCTAGGAGGATGGAACGAGATTAAAGCGAATGCGCGTTCAGCTTTCCTATCGTTAAACTACCCAAATTTTCTGCGCCAATAACGGAACGTGGGTTTGCTAGCTCAACCTGGCGCACACGCTCGGTTTGAGCGCAGTATGTGTGGTAATAATCACGTTTATGCGTTTCAATAAAACCCCGAGAGGGGGGCAGCCTGTTGGGGCGCGTGCTTAACCCAGCTCGCTGGTGCTGTTCTGTCTCTCTCGGTGTGGTCAATCCGAATTATCTCGACATGGTGTCAGAAGTGGGATACGAGCGGCCACAGCAGTGAAAAGGGCAGGCGTGACGAGCGGCGGTCACAACAGAAGAGGCGTCCGACCGGGAAGAAAGAAAACGGTCGGGTTGTCCGGGTGCGTCAGAGACAAAGATGGCGGCGGGCGAGCATCGGGAAACCTGGGGACCTATGTTGCACTGTTTGGACTCCCACGAATCTAGGGAGAAGGAAGTGACGTCAACAACGCTCTTTGGATGTTGATTGGTGGAGTCCCTGATGACGGTATCTGCTAAGATACCGTCATCTGCTAATATTCGTTCATTCACACCTACGTCACTTCCTTCTCCCTAGTCTCCTGGGAGTCTGAAAAGCGCAACATAGCACCCCTGGCCAGCCTACGGTTTCGCGCCACCGACGGCGTTCGATTTTCAACGCCCAGAGGAGTGGACGGCCTGGTCCAGTCGTTTCCTCAGGTACAGAAGGGTCTCGCGACTCATGGAGGAAGAAGGAGCAGCTCAAGTAGACGCTCTAATCTACTGCCTAGGGGGAGATGCCGAGGACATACTCGCCGCAGCAACGCTGACGGAAGAAGACAAAGTGGACTTCGAAAAGGTGCTGGAAGTATTCCAAAATCATTGCATCGGAAAAAGAAACGTTATTTACGAGCGAGCGAGGTTTCATCAACGCAAGCAAGAACCTGGCGAGACCGTCGAGGCCTTCGTAACGGCCCTACACAGACTGGTGGCCCACTGCGGGTACGGAGCACTCAAAGAAGAATTGGTGCGCGACCGCCTGGTGGTCGGCTTACAGGACGGGAAGCTGTCAGAGACGTTACAAACTGATCCCGAACTCACCCTGGAGAAGGCGTTACAAAAGGCGAGACAAAAGGAAGCCGTACGAAGGCAGCAGGCTGTCGTGCGCCAGGAGAACCCAGCAGAAGAACTGTCTGTCGACGCCCTCCGGAAAACGTCGAGTAAAGGCCGCTCCAGTTCCGGAGACCAAACAAACGAGACTGCGGGTGGAAGAGCCCGCTACACGGTTGCGGGAAGTGCGGCGGACAAAGCTTTCATGAAAAGAGCAACTGCCCGGCATCCACGTCCAAATGTCACTCCTGTGGCAAGAAAGGCCACTGGCAAAAGATGTGCTACAAGAAAACTCTACGAGAAGTCACCACAGAAAAGAATGAACCTTTACAGGAAAGATGGTCACTGGGCGCACTCAAGGAGGGTAGCAATGCATCAGCATGGAGAAAAGAGCTCAGCGTCAATGGAAAGCCAATCACTTTCAAGATTGACACCGGGGCAGATGTAAATGCGGTGCCACTGAGGGCTGTTAGAGATGTGAGTGCAGTACGACCCACTGCAGTGAAACTCTACGGTGCCGGCGGACAGCCACTGAAGGTGTTGGGAAAGGTTCAAGCCACTCTAAGCTGTGGAAACAACAGCGTCCGAGATGAGATGTATGTTATCCAAGGGCTGGAAGAACCTCTGCTGGGTCGTCGGGCGAGTACGGGTCTAAAGATTGTACAGCTGCTGCAAGCGGTTACAGCAGACCCAGGTGCCAAGTACAAAGAAAAGTTCCCAGGAATGTTCAATGGTCTCGGGGAAATGAAAGGTGACTACCACATCAAGCTCAAGCTCGAGGCAGGTGCAAGCCCAGTGTCAGTAAACACGTCACGGAGAGTGCTCTTGGCTCTGTTGGATAAGGTCAAGGCCCAGCTGACGGAGATGGAGAAAGACGGCATTATTAGGAAAGTCGTAGAGCCGACTCCCTGGTGCTCAGCTATGGTGGTGATCCCCAAATCAAGTGGGGAAGTCAGGATTTGTGTTGACCTGACGAACCTCAACAAGTGCATCGAAAGGGAGAAGCTTGTCCTCCCGTCGGTAGAAGAAACTCTGGGGCGTCTCGCTGGCGCAAAGGTTTTTTCGAAGTTGGATGCCAAAGCGGGATTCCGGCAAGTGAAATTGGCTGAAGACTCACAGCTGCTCACAACTTTTATAACCCCTTTGGCAGGTTCTGTTTCCAAAGGCTCCCCTTTGGCATCTCCTCGGCGCCTGAGCACTTCCAAAGACGTATGAATCAAGTTCTTGAGGCGATACCTGGAGTGTTGTGTCACATGGATGACATTTTGATCACGGGAAGAGATCTCAAAGAACACGACGAGAGGCTGGAGGAGGTCCTTTCGAGACTGAATGCTGCGGGAATCACACTTAACGACAAGTGCGAGTTCGCAAAAACATCTTTGAAGTTCTTGGGACACATCCTGAGTGCGGAAGGGATCCAGCCAGACCCCGAAAGAGTGAAGGCAATCATGGACTTCCGGGCACCGGACACCGTTACTAAAGTTCGTCAGTTTATCGGCATGGCTAACCAGGTTGGACGGTTTATACCCAACTTGTCGGAGAAGCTAAAACCCATCAGAGATCTTCTCAGAAAGGACGCAGAATGGAACTGGGACGCCCAGCAGCAAGGATCATTCGACCAGGTCAAGCGAGACATCACGGAAGCTACAACGCTGACACTCTATGATCCCCGACAGCAGCTGATAGTGTCGGCAGACGCCTCGGCGTATGGGCTAGGCGCAGTGCTGTTGCAGAAGGATCGACAAGGACTGGTGAGCCCGGTCGCTTTTGCATCCAAAGGACTGAGTGAGACGGAAGGAAGGTACGCGCAAATAGAAAAGGAGGCTTATGCGGTCACTTGGGCATGCGAACGCTTTGAAAAGTTCCTGATAGGAACCAAGTTTCATGTGCAAACGGACCACAGACCCCTAATTGCGTTATTGGGTGACCGAGAGTTGAATACCATTCCTGCAAGAATCCAGAGGTTCAAGCTCAGACTCATGCGTTTCAGCTACTCCATAGAACATGTACCCGGGAAGGATTTGTGGACGGCAGATGCTCTCTCGAGATCCCCAGTAGAGCCCCTGAGAAGATGGAAGAGGAGTTAGAGGCGTACGTCCAGCTTGTGACAAGCTTCCTGCCAGCTACGAGTCACTATCTGGACGAAGTACGCACTGCTCAGAGGCAAGATCCTGTATGTTGCAAGTTAAGAGAGTACTGTGCAAAGGGCTGGCCCCACAAGACGGACATCCCACCAGAGATCGCTCCTTACTTCAGGAATAAGGACAGCCTCACGGTACAGAGCGATCTCCTCGTGAAAGACAATCGGCTAGTAATCCCGAAGTTATTGAGAGAGAAAGTGCTGTGCCAATTACATGCAGGGCACCAAGGAGTGTCCAAGTGCAGAGAACGAGCAAGAATGTCAGTGTGGTGGCCAGGACTCAGCACTCAGTTGCAAGAGGTGGTTACCAACTGCACAAGCTGCATCCAAGAGCGCATCCCAAAAGTGGAACCTATGATAGCATCGGAGCTCCCCGACTATCCATGGCAACGTGTTGCAGCCGACCTCTTTGAATTGAACGGCAAGCACTACCTTGTAGTTGTAGATTACTACTCCAGATTTATAGAAGTGTGTCTGCTGAAGCAAACAACATCGGAAGCGATTGTGGCGGACCTAAAGTCTGTGTTTGCCCGCCATGGGATACCGGAGGTGTTCAGGTCAGACAACGGACCGCAGTTCGCGTCCAAGAGTTTTGACGAATTCACAAGAAAGTACCAGATTCGCCACATAAAAAGCAGCCCACACTATCCCAAGAGTAACGGGGAAGCAGAACGCATGGTAAAAGTTGCCAAAGACATCCTGAAAAAGGCCGAAGACCCAGACCTGGCACTTTTGATCTACAGAACTACACCAGGCCCCTGCGGATTTAGTCCAACTCAACTACTCATGGGACGGCAACTACGTACAACTTTGCCTATGTTGCCATCCATGTTAACCCCGAAAATGCCAAACCACGCGGATTTCCGAAGAAAAGATAAGGAAGAGAAAAGAAGGCAGGCCCAAGGATACAATCAACGGCACGGAGTAAGCTGCCACAAGGAGCCGTCCATCGGTGGCTCTGTTTGGGTCAGAGACCCTGGCACGCCGGGGCAGATTGTGAGGAAAACGAACAACCCGAGATCCTTCGTGGTGGAGACACCGTCTAGACAACTCGTCCGGAATACCTACCATTTAGTCCCAGCAGAAACACCGAGAAAGAGTGCTCAAACCGGGTACAATGAAGACGAAGAAACGATATGCGAACAAGTGATCAATCCAGGCGAGAATGTCCAGACCCCGTGCGTTAAGGACAAAGAACCGACATCGGAACAGGTACTCGACCCAGAGGGAGGTCCACCTATGGCTCTCGGTCCGGAAGAATCTACTCCGACATCGGAACAGGTACTCGACCCAGAGGGAGGTCCAGCTACGGCTCTCGGTCCGGAAGAATCTGTCATCGACTCCGGCACAAGGAAAGAGGAGCCCTACACTTTCACTAGAGCTGGGCGACGAATCATTCGGCCCCAAAGATTCAGAAACTAGTTTCAAGCCCATTGTAGAGAAAGGGGGATGTGGTAATAATCACGTTTATGCGTTTCAATAAAACCCCGAGAGGGGGCAGCCTGTTGAGGCGCGTGCTTAACCCAGCTCGCTGGTGCTGTTCTGTCTCTCTCGGTGTGGTCAATCCGAATTATCTCGACAGTATGTATAGCACTTAATGTAACAAAATACCTTGTCGTAACGCAGGTTAAGTATGTTTCCACTTGCTTTCCCGAAATTACGCGAATATTCAGTAGCTTTACAAAACTCTTCTTGAACGTAATTCCCGGGCCTTTCAGTTTTGATCTTTGAGATAAAACGTTGTCTTTAATGTATCTGAAATAAATTATTACTATCGGGCGACACCTGTTAGAAGCAAAAGTACCTAAGCAATGTGCTCGTGAAATAGCTTTCTTGAGAAGCTGAAGGAATAAAGAGTCAACCAGAAGCCAGAAGCGAGAGCACTTTCTGCTTGGACAGGGTCCACCTTTCAGTCGAGCTATAGGAAATTCCATATACAATGAAGGTATTCCGGTGAGACCGGTCGTCATAATCATTCAGCCAACATTGAATTGCCGAATGTTCGTCCCTAAGAACTTCAGCTGCAAGGCTTTGAATATCTAAAATATCCCGAAGGTTCTCAAGTATGTCAACCTTTCATTCCACGGCAGCCAATTTCACGTTCATTTCGGTCGTACGGTCTTCGACAGATTTTTGAGTGGCTTTGACTAAGGGACTGTATTACTTCGACGTGAAGTGTATTCATTGTAGTGAAAATAGGTTTACTCGAAGCTAATATTTCATAAAAAAGCCTTTTCCTAATCATCTTTAGGACCGTTGTTTGACTCAGTGTCACCCGCCAAAAAATAAATTTTATGACATAGATGATATTCATAAATAAATAGGTGGGACATGGTGGCATGGAACGAGTAGCAAACACCGATTACTAGTGCCTTTAAAATAAACTGAGCAAGGTTGACAAGCCTGTACGAGAAAGCAAAGGGGATTTGGCTGCACCTACGTCACTGCAGCTCTTCGATGCCCACTGATAATCAGAAGTGCTGGCGAGCCATTTATTGACCGAGCGCCACCCGTTGTTCATGACGAGGCGCTTGCCTTGAATTGACGGGAAACATGTGCGGTGTCCAGTAGCTGAAGTTTAAAAACAAGGAATGAAAGGCTTTTACCAGATGAAGAATCATCAAGGTGTAGGAAGGCGGCTGGAAACAACGTAGATTCCACTAACGGACCCAAGAAGACAGCGGTTCAAGGGCAGGCCGTAATCAGCAACTATGCAAAACCTCGAACCGAGGCAGCCAAGGCATGTGCGAAAGAATGTTTTCGTCACCACCACGGAAAGACAACAACGCATAAAATACAATGCCATTGTGAGAACACTTTTGTGTTATCAGCGAAGGCCATCGTTGTACCCAAATAAAACGATCGCTGATTCAGGGCTCGGCTTCGTGCCACGTTTGAACTGAACGTTGGCGCAATCATCGTGTCTGCCAAGCGTTGGACTTCACTGATCAGGAAAGGTGAATTAGCACTATGGTTTCGTTATCTCGGGGGACTTGAGCAAGCTCGCCGACGTTGTGGCTGTGTTGACTGAAACTAGAATTCAAGTTAGCCGTCGTCACCATCATCGTTCTGAGGAGATCATCACCGTTTTGAAGGCCCCTACATTTTGCCGCAAATACGACTTTGCCAATAACATCATAGTGGTAACTTGAATTTAAACCTTGAGTGCTTATGTTGCTTCGAAGATAATGTTAGCTTAGTACTTATGTCTACTGATAAGTATTCGTTGCCGTTTGCAGCAACTTTGATTTACGCAATAAAATTTGAATATGTTATTGATGATATTTTATGGTTTATTTTAAGTATTTTACTTTTTCATGCCAAGCTTCTGCAGTTGAGTGCTACTCATCAGACAGTTCCAAGAAAGACTGTTCGATGATTTGCAGTGAACTGTACAAAAAATGGGTCCTAGAACGAGTCGTTACTTGTTTATACCGCAGGAGTTTAATCTTCTAAAGTAGGGCAGCCTTGTTACCACTGTAGACGAGAAATATAGATGAGCAATTTAGTCAGTACAATCCTGTTGATGCTTGTCATCTCAGTAGCTGGAAAAAACATTATTATAGACCACTGTCCTACTTTCAACACGCGTATATTGAATACAGGTTTTATGATGCCGACTGAGTGAATTGCCATTGGAAAAGTGACAATGAGCTGTTGAAATAAAGGGCTCTGTGAAATGGTGTTATCACATGTGCCTGTGATGCTGAGCAAATGCTCAGTTTTGACTTACTACCGACAAGCATAAGGACAGTCGGAAGTAGAGTAGATGTGAGAAGGAAAAGTGAGCATTAATACTAAAGTATGAACTACTGCGTAACGTGAAGCATGGCTGCAACGATCCTGGTATTGTGGACGAGCTGAGTGGCTATGCTCATGCTTAAGGCAGGATTTGAACGTAGGATACTCCCCTATGGTATCGTCCCGTGGTTTAGAAAGGAAGGAGGGTGGGGGATGGGGGCTCTCCTCAGCCACCCCGGTTCCGGTCGACCGTATACTAGACACGCAAATTTTGACCCCCCCTCGACCTTACCACCCAAATCATTAACATCTCAGCCACCTCAGGCCCCCTCCCTCCTCACCACCACAAACGTCCATAGTTACGCCACTAGAATCTACAGCAAACAATATATAATAGGTATTATGAGAATAAGAAAAAATTACTTTATTTAGTGCATCATATTGACTGTGATAAAGTACCTTTACATGCAAGCAGGCGCACTGCACACTTCTGAAAACACTTGTGTGAAGGCTGCATAAACTTTGCGCACCCCGTCGAGCTTTCACGACGTTAACAAATTAAACACTGAAGTTTGAACGAAACGGTAAGTTTTTCGGACTACTAGCAAACTTATATTGCGCTTAATATTGTAGCCTTTCGTTTCACGATGAATAAGCAGTCAATGCCACACAAACCTCAGTAAGCTCATCAAATAACTCTTTTTTTGTCTGCATTTTCTCGCGGTCGTCGGCACAAGTCTCTTTTTTTAAGTTTCTGGCGGGTGCGTCGGTACCAGCGGACGTATTGCTCGAATGACGCGAAAATGAGGTTCTGGTTATCGACGTGTAACAACGCTAAATAAAGAAAGTCATATTCCTGTTTTTATAGTCTCAGTCACACCGTCTTCACAAGTTACAACAAAAACCATACCTTTAAAGATTGATAACACCAACAGACATATAAGCCAAGTTCTGCATCATCCAATGGGTTGTGTTCTCGAACTTTGACGCCATCGCACCATGCCTATTGTCCGTTACCGCGGAATACATAATCAACATCACAAAATCAATTTCGGGGCTTTGGTGAAGCCGCCAGATCCATAAGTCGAAACCCGGTCATGCTGAAACCAACAAGCTTCCTCTCCATTTTCTTTCGAATTTATTGTCCATTTATTACCGCACGATTTTTATTTAATAATAATATTATATTATATCATGCAGTTCTTACTTTGTTTAAATATAGCTTACAAGCGCATCTCTAAACAGGTTGGTAGCGCCAGACTATATCTTTAATTTCTGTTCGCAGATGTGGCACAAAAGACAAGGTATGGGTAATAAAATAGCCCATAACATAAAACACATCTTCAACAGTATGTGTATTCTGGAGCGAGCATGCCAATAAAAGCATGTGGCTGTAGGATATTCCGCAATCTAATATGAACTGTTGGCCAACAATATCGTAGTTAACCAAATTACTTTCATTTAGACGCAGTGTCCCATTAATATTTTTTTACTTCGAAGCGGCATTAAAAAACTACCTCTATTAAGTTACAGCGTTACAGCGGTTTCTCAGGCAAGAAAGGATAGCCATCCTTACTCACAAGTCAAAAAGCCTCATTCACGAAGTCCACATTAAAATTCAGTGACGCTGGCAAGTTAAACAGAGTGATACGAAACACGGGAGATGTGCAAAATGCTGGAAAAGCTTCCATTGCCGTTGACCTTATTTCCTTTTGTTTTACCATAAATCGGCAGTGAGTGCTACAAAAACTTTAAGGAACTTGTGTGTTCTTTTTTTGTCATTTTGGCTATCGCTAGAGGTTGTGGCGGCGATACAATTATTTCTCAGTCAGTTGACTGCTGCCTCCATACTCGCTCAAGCGTTGTCGCTAGGGTCAAGGGGAAGTATTGAATCTTGACTTAAAACAACGCTGCATGAATGTATCTTAACGACTTCATAGTCTCAGCAACACCGCTATAACGAACCAAAACAAAACACCACCACTTCCAAGCTTCATAACACCGGCTCAAATAGAAGCCGAGTCTCGCATCTCGCCAAGAGGTATGTAGGTGACGTCTAAGGCTAGCTCACTGTGATTTTTCACCCGGTCTTACTCCTGAACGGACTCATCCAACTTTGCAATAGCATTCGCGTCTGCGGTGGTCAAATTACCTTATCAAACGTGAAACCCCAGCCGCGGTCAAAGCGACGAGCATAGTAACCATTCTTTTTTTTACTTTTGCGGCCAATGAGGAAGCGCGAAGCTGAGAGGATGGCTCTTGGTGCTTCGTCGAACAGTCCCAAGGAAGCAGTCTAAAGAGACCGCGGCTAATGCGTATTTGATATCAGAGAGATGGTGGCCAAGACTGGATACGACAGATGCCAATCCCGAATGGACCACGCCGGCTGGGCCTACAAGGTGTGGGAATATCTGATATAAATGAACTGTAACACGAAGCTGTGAAAAAGATTCAAAATACTTTTGTGCGACCGTAATATACTGGCCCAAACACTAGGGGAGCTGGGCGAGGAGCTTGAAGAAAATAAAGGACCACACGGCAAAACGGTGTGGACGTTTGAAAAGGAGGGAGAGGAGCGAAGCTGGAAAGACAGGATGGGCCGGAAATCATTCCTTCGCACATCCACCCTCACAATGACATCAGGAAGAAGGAATTTTACGATGTCACTAAAGCAATCAAACTAGTATTATAGGTTTGGGCGTTAATTGTCTCGACAAAAACATGAAGAGCAAAAGTTCACCAAAGTGCTGGAGAAACCCTGCACCATTTGTGGAACAGCTACTGAAACAATAAACCTACACCCTGATTGCCCTCTCTGGCCTGACTCCGTCACCGCAAGTGGACTCGATCCCCGAAGCCCTGGGGTCCACTGTGGTCGTGGAGGCCGTTGACAGGGAAGCAGAAGATGCCCCCGGTGGAGGACAGATGGGGAGCGGAAAGGGCCGAGGTCCTCGAGAGCACAAAATGAGAAATACAAGAGTAGTGGCGGAAAAATAAAAAAAAAATGCAAAGGGAGACCGAGCTATGACACTGCTCACCCGTCATAAATGTAATAGTCGACATAAACTAATCCAATCGATTCTGTTTATTTTATTTCGAATCGTCACAATCTGAACTCCAAAGGCGACCGTTAGGAACATGCAATGGCTTCTTATACTTTTCCCAATGGTTCCCTGCAGCATTTTGGAAGCTGCGGGGTGCACGCTGGCTAAGAGGAGCGAACCACAATGAAGTTATGTGGCGCGCGCGCAGCGTGTTTTTATTTAATAACCCCGAAGAAATTAAAAAAAGTGAATGATTGATAAAATAAATTTTGAGGTGTGTGTATGTTTATGCATCCTGGAACTTAGTCCGCCTCAACGAGCGCCTTGTTTCCCAGCTGTATATAAGCAATATATACAGTACGGTACAACCTCTAGCCTGGGGTCATCAACATGCTCAATGGAGTAGTGATAGAACACTGCGCGCCGGTAAAAAGAGCAATTATTTCGCGTATTGTTAATGATACGACACTTATACATTGCTGTATCAGTGCTAAATTAAGCGCCGTTTACACTCTTGCGACCGAGTACGACCGAGAGAGACCAGACCGGTTTTAGGACCGGATGCGCTACAGCGGAGCTGGTCCTAAGAGATCGCAAGAGGCTTAAAAACCGGTCTGGTCTCTCTCGGTCGTACTCGGTCGCACTCGGTCGCAAGAGTGTGAACGGGCCTTTAAGTTCAAGTCAGCGCTGTTCTAGTGTGGATTTAGCTCTCTGCCGTAAATCTGAATCATTCCTAACAAACGCTTCTCAAACGCAGGACAACTTTTATATACGACTCCATCTTTACTTTTATCTTAGCATGTTAGCACTACAAACAATTATGACGAGAACGAAATGGTATTTGCTTCTTCCACCCAGTGGATGTGGGCAGGTGAATTGGATAGTCTGTAGAATGAATTGTTGGGGACGTATATAAAATTGAATTTTTTTAATGCATACATGCAGCGATTTGAGTATGCTGCATTATTTGTTTAATGGGTTGTTTTATTTGGTCTGACTTTGAAAAAGCTTGTAATAAGATATCAATATTTTTCAAGCTTCGTTTGTATACCCTTTATATGACCTGCTTTTTTAAAACTATCACTCACCCTAAATAATTACTGAGACCGAAAAAAAGATTGGTTGACATTTACTACCTACCAGTCACTTAGCAAACAAAATGAAACAAGCACGAAGCGGCTCGGGGGTTATAAACATGATGTGTGATGTCAACTTTTGAAACTATGGGTTTACTCTGTTTTTACTTTTTGTATAACGTTTTTTTATAACTTTTTTATCTTTCAAATCTAAATAAACGCCTTTTTTATTGTCTAAATGTCAGTCACCTTTTTGCCGCATCAGGAACACGCTAATTTTTGCGCGAAATATACCAAAACATAATTTAAAAAAAGAATAAACTAAATAATGTTACATCACACTCAACATAAGGACCGCACCGCGCCATGGAGACAACGGCGTAACCTGCGTGCCCGTGACCTTGTCCAACTAGGCTGAATCGGATATTATTTCTCTTCCTCGCTATTGAGCTCCGCATGGAGAGCGTGGAGGGGCAATTTCGAACGGCGAGGTTGAAACAGAATAACGCCACCAAGTGGCGAAGCTGACAACCACGCCAGGCCACATCTAGCCTTGGCCTTAAAGGAAAGCCGAGCGTCACGAACTCAATGCGTCTCGGATGACCTGAGACACATTCGATTTAAATAATGTTGTTTTTTATATTTGTGATCTAGAAAACGGTTTCACCGTGTTGTGGCTAGAGCGAGATTGACATTTCGACAGTAATATATACAGTAACATTTGTTTGCAATATCCCGTTATGGAGCATCCTGTCCTTGTAAAATATATAAAATATAAATATTGGCACTTCCTTTAAAAACTGATTTCGTTACATTTTTCTAGAAAAGCCCCTCTACCCGCCTGGTTTGCAATGCAAATCATACATAAAATGATGTCGGAAACATCGGTTCTGGTGATGATCAGCATATTTAATTTAAGTGTGTGCTTTTTGGATACATGCTGTTTCCAGTCTATGCAGGGCAGAGAACCAGAAAAAACGGACTAGAAGCAGGAAGAGCATGTAGCATGTGCCGCTAGTAGAGAGAATACGAGCATGGTGCAACATCTCAGTAAACAAAACAGTCAGGGGTGCTTAACATATGTAAGTTAACCCCTTGCCTACAAATAACATAGTGTCACCCGTGTCACCCTTACGGGCCGTAAAGGCCAGCCACGAATGTGAGACTTATTCCAGTTTCTCACTTGTTATCGTATTCTCTGGCAGACGATAAAACAACCTCTGTTGCTTCATTTACCTTCAGAAGTTTACTCACTTACTTTTCAGTTTTACTTGGAGACACAATGTTCCATTTAGCCAAGAAAAAAAACAGAGTTGCATGTGAGTGTTCTCGCTAAAAAAAACATAGTCTCGGGGTGGAGGCGAACTTTAGCCGACAAAGAAGATACAAAATATTATCTTTAAATGAGCTTAAAGTTGAGGCATATAGTGACCAAGGATCTTTTCGGCGTTTCTGATTTTTTAAGAAACAGACGATAGTTTGGTAGACGGTGACATGAATGATGAAAACGATGTGAATCCTTCAAGCATTTCATCAGATTCGGGGTATGCACGTCAGTGGGACTAAAACCACATATTCTGATTTAGAGAAAGATATGACAACCAGCATTGGAGGAAATATTGTTGTCTTATTTTAATGGAAATCCCGCGTCTAAACTAAAAGTTTGCATCTACGAAAATTGAAAATCAAAATGATAAGATGCAAAATGTATGACAGTAAGATTCCGTCTGACCGAATCCTGTGATGCATGGAAAATTAATTTATTTATCTTTAGGAATGACTAAGCAAGCGCTTCGAACTGCTGTTGCGGCTCCATCGTCGCTGTAAATCTAAAAAAAAATTATATATTATTAGCTCCTGAAAAAAACGTCGAATAAAGTAATTTATAAAGAAGCCCCATTCGTGAATGTTTGCCTCTTTATAATATTTCAAGCTAAACCTATGTACGCACAACTCCACAATCCTCGTGAACAATATTTTGATTGCAAGACAGCCATAAAATCATTATAACACCGGAGCACTCATGATATATTAGTCACCGGAGCCTTTATATAACAGAACACACCTGAGCAATAGTATGTAAATGTCCCAAGTCACGTGCATAAAATATCTGGTTCACGTCAGAAAGATACACATTTTTACAGGCGGTTTGTTCATTAGGGTCTAATACTATTTATTATGAATAAGGTTTTTTAATGAACAAGTTATGTGTTTTATGTCTTTGCATGGCTATTTTAATGCTTTCGCATTAGTGCCCTGGTACATGCGCCAGAACTTAAATAGTTCGAAGTGTTTCAAGTATACAAAGCTCGCAACGTCGTCACATGTATGGCGCCGCAGCCCCACTGGCTGTTGAACCTATGCGCTGACCTTGAAAGAGTTCGAAGTATTCGAAGTATACAAAGCTCGCAACGTTACCACGGTATTACGCCGCAGCCCCACTGGCTGTTGAAACCGGCTGCAAAGCTCCACAGGTGGCGGCGGTGCGCATATTCCCAGTGCCTATCCAATAGGACGCATTGCAACAGAGGCTGCACTGGAATGACTGGTTGTCGAGGGCCACGCCCTTGCGCAAAGACTGGCAATCGAAGCTCGCCGGCGTCGTTCCGCTTCGCCGATTTTGGCGCCGCGCCGTGAGGAACGGCTAGTGTTTCTGCTGGGCTTGGGTCAACAAATGTTTGTCGCCCGTTCATGACACTTTGCGGTCAAAGTATGCATGTAGCTCATTACAAAATTAACCGCTTTACCCAACCCGTAAATGCCGTTTCGCCGCGCCTGCCGACGGTTCAAGTATGCTCTAGCTAGCGCAGCGTCCCCAACTGCAGCTTGGTATCTAGGTGTTATGTGGCGCCGTTGCTTTGTAACGTCAACCAATCTTGTGCGGCCACGGTTACTATGTGTGATATTGTCTAGCGGCTGAAAATAAGCTTCCGGGGTGCTGATTCGCATGTTGGACGTCCTTGGAAGCTTATGCCATTGGCTTTGGAGTCCATGGACGAACATGGGCTGCGATTTCGTTTTTCTGCCTGCCACATGATTTTTGGCACGCACCTAACATGTCACCAAAACGTAAGTGCATCGCTAACATCGCCCTTGTGGGCAAAACATGTACACAGAACAACAAGATGGTTGGTCATTTACCGATCACACGCATGATGGTCGCACGTCCATCATGCGCATGCTAAGTGGCCTGGTCAGCTTGCATCCAGGGAGAAGCGAGGGTTCGGGAATGTTCGCCTCCGTGAAAGTGCTGAAGCTTCATTCTCCATGCCTTGTTATATATAACCGCCCAGCCCGAAATGCTAATGTGTCTATTTGAGTTTCAGCCTGGTGGCAGCTGTGATTTCTTTAATTGGACTTGACCTTTCTTTTGCATCAATGTCAAAACGTTTATTGTTTTGGCGTCACCAATTCCTGAATTCACTGGGACTCTTCGGAGAAAAACCTTTTCTGTGCGGGTAAGACCACCACTGAGGTTGAAACCACGTGGAAGAATAGCTGCTCGTCTGGAGTGCCGCATAGCCTCTATTTGAGTTACTAGATTGTCTTTGGTCGGTATGTTAAAACTAGGGAGCGGGTAGGCTAACATTTGAGGATGAAGTGCAACGCCTGCCGCGGCACGAACGGAATTACTGCAGCGGCGTAATCCAGCAGACTCAGACCGGGCAGGGGCTTTGCCACAAACCGATGAAAGCTTGTTCTCGCACTAATGGGTTGGTGAACACGACGTAGGGCGTGAACAGCCTGATTTGTATTGGTGTAATGGAACTCGAAAAAGGCGAAGAGTAGCGAATAGTAGTGAAACGAGCGGTCACATCGTCCCGGATGGCCACTAACTCCGCCAGCATCCCTGTTAGTACGGGTGACCAATACTTACGAACATATTTGATTTATAGTCAAGAAGGTAGGTCAAGCGAGGCTTGTATAAAGCCTGATTTAGTAAGACCACCATCTATATACTACTACGGACAGCGCCCTCACACACTGATTAGAAAGAGGAAGTTTGGTGGCACTTGTGGGAAGATAACTTCTACTAGCCATGCCGGTCTGCCAAAAAGTATGTTGTCGGTCACTTCACAATGATACCAAGGGTTTTGGTGCATTTGGGCAGATCGCTAATTACGCAGATAGTCTCATGGTTTGTTCCTACTGCACTAAAAAAAAACGTTTTATGGCGCTCACCAGGAGTTCTGGAATGATTTGATGTACCTGAAAACATTTTTGAGAGATTTACAATGTCCAGCAAAGTTTTTAAAGGAGTCTGTGTACATTTCAAGAATTACTAAAGGGTATAAAAAGACCCGTCAAAGTTGTTCTTAAGAGGCATGTTGGGTATTAATTAATATTTTTTATTTTAAGCATATCAGGCATCAAAATCGTTTTAAAGGGATCTGTGGAGAAGATCACGTGACCCTTCATGGTATATGCGTCTGGGAAGCTGCTTGGTCACTTTGCATCGGGCGGCCACAACGAGCAGACACAATGTCGGCTTCCCGTCCGATGCGTGGTACCAATTCTAGAGCATTCCAGTGTATTTATCAATGGGAACGCCTTCAAAAGCCCTCTTCATTGCGCATCTTCTACCTTTAGGCTTCAGGTGATCATACAGCGAGCGAAAAGGCCCCGGAGGACCTGTTGCGAAGATACAAGGGACGATACCGTGACGGTGCTCAGGACTTCTCAACAGTGGTGGACGTTAGATTCGAGTTCGTTCTTTTTGCCAAACGTGGTGCTGACATAATGTATGTGTGCGTGTGCAGCACTAGTTCAGTTTTTTTGGTTGAACTACCGTACATCTGATAAATTTATTCACCAACATTGAGAGCACCTCAATATATATATTCTCCGTATATATATTCTCTCGAAAAATAACTTGGTTCTCCCTAGTTGGTCTGGCCGATTTTCTGTTGAGCTGTACTGCGCTCCCGGGTTTAAATGCACGTTGGTTCTTATTATCTCGTTTTTATATTACAACATGCATGTAAAGCTCAATGTTTGAAATACACTTTCTATAGGGCTTTAAAGTGCATTTTTGTTTTATGGTTCACAGTCGTTTGGTTGCCTAAAAAAGTTGAATGATTGATGAGTATTGAAAAGCTGAGGAGTCGGTTGTGTTCAAAGGGTTTGAATGTCTGAAAGGATTTGAAGGTCTTGAGTGGTTTCGGAGGCTGATGAGTTTTGAGAGTCCGAAGGTGTTTGAATGATGGAGAGGGTCCAATAACACAACATTGGGAAGTGCTATTTTTAATAAGGTCTCATCTGGAGGCAAGACACGCAAAAGAGGGCTGATCAGAAAGCGCCTTTTCCTTCCAAAGTAGTGTGTTCTCCATGCCACATCAGAAGGAATAAGGAACGCACACCATTCAGTGCAACAACTGCGAGACAACCTGTTTTGGCGCTGAGTTGAAACAGTGCGGCAGTGCAGCTGAGACAAAACCTAGGTGAAATTCGTGTCTCAACTACAGCGAACTCTGCTTTAGTACGTTACTTAGATATAGGAAAACGAAGGCGTAGCGTCCGGCGGCGGGATGGGACTCATCCACACATGTGAGTGTCGTAGCACTACAGGCCACCACAAAGATTAGGACTGCGAAATACACAGGTGTGCCCTGGAAAGTTGATGTCAAGGAATAATTCAACAGAAAGAGGAACATGCCCTAATCCGTAACACGACACAGGTGACGGATGCGGTTGGAAGCGACCCCAGTTTGACACCGCATGGAGGGGTATTGATCACCACCTCGAAAGTCCGTTCCTTGATCCTATCTGATGGCTGAATGGCCTAGCCACCACGCCGGGAAGGGAGAAGAAGAACAATGTATCAGGCATTACGACATGTTGGCATATCTGGGGCATCTACGAGAATAAATTGAGCGTGCGCACAGTCGTTCATCAGAGGTTTGCCTCGAACGCCGGTAGTGAAAAAAGTTCCAAGCAACAGTTAGGGCACTAGGGTCACCGGTTACCGAAGCCGGGTAGCCAGTATACTCAAGGGGAGATGGTAAAAGTGAGCCAGACTCCCACTGTAGGGTCGTAAATAAGACAATGAAATAAAATATTTATTTCCAACTTTGTTCACATTTTAAATAATATGTTATTCGTTAACTGTGTATTAGTGGGCACGCAGTCATTTCCAGTTCATGCGCAATTTCACAACTATTTGTTGCTTTATAAATGAGCCTTTTCTTTTACGATGGCATCATTCACAAATGTTTCTTAGTGGTAATAACCAACACGGATTGTCTACAGTTGGATGCGTGTGACTCTCCTGGCGGCTAAAATAGTCGCAAGATAGATTTTAGCTAACGCGATAGGCAGCGTAGGAAACGAAATTAAGATACATAGCGCTGCAGACAAATGTCATGTCTATGTCAGTACTCGCTTTGATTATTCAAGCACAATTTGCGCACAGAAAGAGGGAATAGTATTAAAATGTAAGTATAAAAACTTGTATTAATGCGCTTCAAAACTTTCATCTAAAGTTAGTTATTGTAAAAAACGTGCTAAGAGATGCGTCTTGTAACGGAAGTTGGCTGGAACGCTTGGTACTTTCTACTGAAGGAGCCTGCCACGTGACTTTGAAATGTCTCTTACGGCGGAGGTAGCAGCTGGGAGAGATACTCACAGTGACCAACAAGCCGGCACAGAACACTTTGTTTGTGACCACTAGACCACCAATAATTGATCCGACATCTAAGACGGGCTACGCTTTGATCTGGAAGGCCGGGCAATGTTTCCACTGGATGTCAGGAAAGGAGCTACGGCATTCTTTTTTTGGGTTGATGCAGAAGAAGTCATAGGTTTATCCGCCTCAATATTCCGAAGATGTAACAGTCGAAGTACAAAGCTAAAAAAAGAACTATATTGCGCGGACTTTCAATGTTAGAAGTTAAACGACTTGGCGTGTTGATAACTACTCTACAGGTGCGCAATATTCAATGGTCGGCTTCATCAAGCTCGTTCGCCATGACGAGAGGAGGTTGCGAAGTTTGTGAATTACAAATTAGCTTAAAGATGCTTTTTTGTATGAAGCGGAGCTGCATTTTTGCACGCTGGTGAAGAAAAAGGTTTACAGGGGTAGTGATTCATATGATCACTTTTGTTACTTGCGAAATATGCATCATGCGCTGAGACATTGCACCGCGTTACAGTATATATCTCTGGTGAAAACAATAAATTGAAAAAAATTCCGGAATTTATTTATGCGCAGTCTCTGCTTGAAAAAATGTAAGTCATTTCGTTAAACGTAAATCTTTCTGAATTTATTGCAGGCGGGCGGCTTTAGCGGGCGAATATATAAGACATCCAGGGATCGGCAAGGGTTCAGATACTCTGGAGGGCTGGAATTCATCGTTACGTGGTGCAGTGGTCTGAAACAGATTCGAATCGAGTTTAAACTTCTCGAGTGGAATCATCGATATTCTTAGTCTCATAAAGGTGAAGTCATTAAAAATTTGCTTTAAATATTAAAATATTTTCAAATGAGCTCAGATTGCCGATCTAACTGCAATAACGCTCGCGCATGGTCTATTTTTTTACCGTTGGATTTTAAGGAGCAGAACAATTTGCGTTGTTTTGGGCGTTATATTTTCAAAACTATATTTGTTTCGTGAGGATTTAATATTAAATTGGTACTTTTATTCCTCTAATAGCCACATTTGTTTGGGAAACTGATATTTGTTAACTATCATACTTGTCCCAGTGGTGTGTTGTAGATGACGTAACACTACTTCACCCGCATAGTATAATTGTATTCGTTTATATATATAAATGCCAAATATATATTTACTTTATAATCGACGAACCAGCCAGAGCCACATCGAAAACAGGCGCGCCGCATGCAGGCTACTATAGGGATTCGGACTGACCGGTCTTTCTTCAGAAAGCATGGTGGCGCTCGGCCCGGGCGCAATGGCTGATGTGCTGATATTCTGCATGCGGTGTGTAACTGTCACTCTCTGCAGTAGCAACCGAACAAGCAGTACCTGCCTTTTTTTGCTGCGATTCCTCATGAATGTGCTTAACCTTGTTCCTTAGGGTGACATCTCTGTCGCACGTGACTTAGTGCTTCGAGCCCGGAGACGACTGAGTCGGGTTCGGTCCGGATACGCTTACAATGAAGGAGATGGTGAAGACTATTTCAGATACAGAGAATGTAATTACGAGCGACCTTAGTAAGTAGTAAAAATAACCAAAAGCAATTTAAGGAGAAAAATTTGACAGCCTATCCTAAAAACAAACCAAATTGAAATATTGCTTCAATAAACAAAATAACAGAAGGTTTCAAATCGACAGGATTGATAGAAAGGTCAAAACAATCAGCGAACGTTTAAACGAATGTCAGAAAAGATCTTCGAACTAGAAGACCGAAGCCGCCAAAATCATCTCATGGTTTTTGTTACCCCGAGATTCAAGGAGAATCAAACGACTTATTAAAATCCAAAGTAATTGATGCCGTGCTTAAGTGCAAACTTGGTTTCAGGTGGCAACTGTAGCTGCGCCTACATCGCATGGGATGGAATACTAACAAAAATCGACCTGTTGTAGGTCACGTTTCTAGAAAATACAGAGAAGAGGAAGGTGTTGAAACAACGCACATACCTAGAGGGTGACGAAAATAATATTAGAAATGCAACTTTGGCAGCGAAAACCATCCAAAAGCGCAGAAACTTGTGCGGAAGCCCAGTTAGAGTAACAGAGATAATAGATGAGCGAGTCTTTCTAATATATGAAAAAATAAAAATATGTAGTCAGGTCCTTCAGCTGGTTTCACTTAACAATGCAGGTCAAATGTGCGCGAAGTTTGACCATCGTCATCAAAATCCTGGAAAGTGACGCCAAGCACTTGATCAGCGTCCACTAAAAAACGTTACGATTTCTGCGTTCCAATGCACAAGTAAACAATTGTCGAAATGAACCGATCCAGAAACAATATTGTTAACTTATGATCCCCATATGGTTGTAGAACATGGCTTCATAGTGGTATCAGTATAGATGAAGTTCTGCCACCGTCTTACATGATGATTGGGAAAGATACGATACTCTGGAGAGCGGTGGCGTGGCGATTATTGTAGAAGATTCGGCCGAATACTTGCGCCGCACTAGGTAATGTTATCTCCAGAGAAGCGTTGCGGTGTAAGATAAAGGTAGACGAAAATGTGTTTTCGATTTGTGCTCTATCTGTAGGCCTCCGTGTTCCGGCCCAGAAGTATTTGGAAGGTGTATGTATCCCCATGACTGCGCCGCTTCAATGCGAGAGAAAAATCGTCCTGACTGGAGATTTTGATCTTCTGGTAATACCTGGGCAAGACAAACACCTGGGAAAAATGAAGTTGTGTCCACCCGAATTTTTGTTTGACGTTATGTACGCAGATTTTAATCCTCGATTCGTTCAGCGCACCCCTACTTTAGGATAACAAATACTAGTTAGTCAGTTCTGGACTTACTTTTTGATTGAAGACAACGTGAGACGGGGACTGATAAACGCTACAGGTAGTAGATGGGATCGTTTGACCAATAAAAACTCCTATGTCTTGAGTTAAGGATTTCAAAGACTACTCCCCGAAATAATGCTCGTCGGAAACGTATCGTCAGCGATTTTCCAAAATGCTTATGATGTGTTTACCTTCTGGATTAATTATAGCTAAGCGCTTCGACGTTTTTAGTCGGTTAGGTGACGTTATTAATCTATGGAGAAAATTCAAACATATTGTTTTCCTATTGAACACATCACTTTGTTTCGTCAAGAGAGCGTGAGAAAATGGCGACCCAATCTGCAGCTTGTCGAGAAGTAATCTTACAAGATCAAGCTTGAAAGATTAAGCGCAAAAGGAAACATAAAACGAAAATAGTAGTGAAAATTGCAACCTTGAGACAATAGTGGAGAGGTCTTGTCGTCCAAGCTAAAAGAAGATTACTGTAGGGATCGTGCTCTCTCGCCTATTGGGGGAACCATCGCTGGAAACTGATTCTGGTGTTTTTCTCGTCCAATAAGGAAAAAAATATCTCAAGTGAGAGGTAAGCAGATCGGGTCCGGGTCGCACATGTCCTATTGCAATTTACGGAGATCGAATTTCCTTCGTCACATGACCAGGCAGGAATGAAATAGCGACTCAGATGATTAAATGTATGTCGGATCTGGCTCTTTAAGAAAGTGGTGTGTTCTTTGCTTTTAAATAACATTAAAAGGAAACGTAGTCAACATGACATTTCCAATAGTTTTTGAAAAGATACGCCGAATGGGCCACTCGATATATCAGTCATAGCCTTTGCAGGCATCACTCCAACAGTTCAGGTTACAGGCAAATTGTTGTGCGGCAAAATAATGCTATTCAAAATAAGGACAAAATAGTTCTGTCGGCCTGAACGCCTCTGTATCGGCCCGCATTTTCTGGAACCACTGTTCTCTGGTATATCGCGCTTCACTTCCAGGCAAAATATTTTTGTCATCAACATGGCACGGCTCAAGGACTCTCGGTGCGACACAGTTAGTGTTGCCTGTTCCTCTGTGGTCATTGGTGGGTAAATAAGCCATGTCGCTTTTCGGGCTTACCTGGTGATTGTTGCGTGCCATGTAAATTAATAATAGAAAACTTTGTTATGGGCCTGAAACAAAATATTATAATGTGGATCAGGTCATATTTATGAGAACACAGCGTATGTCTGCTGTAATAATGCCGTATCTGTTCCGCTTGCTGTTTATTCGGAGGTGCCACAGGGGTCCGTATCAGGGTCGATTTGTTCGCCGTATATATTAACGATATAACCAAATATATATCGCCTGCCATTCAGGTAAAACTATTTGCAGTCTATTACGTACTCTTCATTAATGTATGTAATGGGCGCGCAACGCTTCTCTGACTTATCGTGGTGTAGTGCAGCATGGTAAATGTTTTGACAAAACAATTTTTCTGCAGCATTTCAAATAGGAAAAAAGTTGAAGATATTTACATCGTCAGAATACCACTACGAACCGTAAACGAATTTACAAGTATCTGGGTGTTGTATTTTCCGGTATATGCGATTATGAACACCCATGCGGACTACTTGTTTTGCAGACCACCAGCTAGTACTCCTACGAAATCTTGTCCACGCTAGCAGGGATGTGCGGCTACTTGCTTATAAGTGCTGTGTTAAATTGCAACCTCGGTGAGGACCCATAGGAAAATCAAGGATTAATGACCATAATG
>JAZHYW010069039.1:0-13324 GCA_037355805.1 Ixodes ricinus
ACGAGGTGAGAAGCGCCTATAGTGATCTCCATTTTGGGCCTGGGAGGTTGCCATGGTAACCGTACTGCTAGCGACGCCGGGCGGCAACCTTCCTCTAGTTGATATCTCCATTCGTTAATTGGAGAGTGGTAGAGAAGACGTAAAAGACGCTTTGCATGGCAGTACGGCACGGCCCTCTGGAGGAGCGGTGCCTGTTTCTTCTGTGAAGTGAGACGATTTGCAGCCCAGGACTGTCGGGCGACGAAAGCTGCTAAGTATCGTAGGTGCACGGACAAGGCGAGTGGTTTTCCGCGCCGCCGGGATGGCGGCCGCTTCGTGGGACGAACGTACCGTCCTTGTACTTTCGGACTTCGCTCCTATGGAACAAAATCCGATTACGACGGCCACGACAGGACGATTGCCTTGGGACATGACTGCTGCTCGACTGCCCCATAGTAAGAGAATGTATGCTTAGCACCATACTTCTTCAAGACCCAATCATCCATTCAAGATGAGATTATCTCACCGACTGGCGAGAAGCGACGTCGACGACGGTATCACCCTCGTTTTGGGCGATGAACAGTCGACGGGGTTGAACCAAGAAGGACAGCATGGGGGTCTGCAGAGGATCGTTAACGCCATCAAAAGAGACGGACGCCGGAGATGAGGTGTTCTTGCCGACAGGCCAAGTGGTCGTTTGGAGGTTTACCGGCATGCAAAAAGTCAATATTTTAATCTGGTGTAACACGCATACCCATGTTAAAGGGGCCATGAAATGATTTTTTAACTTCTTCTTCCTTAGCTTTAATCCTCAACTCAAAAGAGAACAGTGGAATCACGCGGTCGTGACATGCTAGGGCACCGGTACGATGACCCCAATCTTCCACCGTGCTTTTTAGGCACACCATAGAACTTGGCATTCGCAAGTGCACTCATGTGCACTCATTGGCCACGAACGCGAATTTAAATCTTCGTCGACGAATTGATTGTTGACGAGCGCATACGTCCGAGTGACGCAGTTTTCGTGTCAAATGCGTGAGCTGGGGTCAGCTGACGCCATTTTGGCGTTTGTAGGCATTGCAAAGAGGATATTTAGAACCATGCACACATGATGATAACATCATAGCACACGGACATTAACGAGCACAAAACGGGCCCAGCTACAGAAAATAAATATTAAACTCTTAAGAAATGATTGTCTGTAACTTGCTAACTACAAAGACGAACACACCTCTGAGCATATAAGTTTAATAGTATGTGTTGATGCATTGTTATAGAGAAGGTAATTTCACATACGTCATTTGAGCAAACGCCGGCTTGTCACTTGGAAAAAAAACACTGCGATCAAGTGCAAGCTATTGCAACGAAAGCACGTTTATCAAAGTCTTCAGAACTGTCAATTTGTAAAATCGTCGATTAGTACAAAAGGTTAAAGATCGCAGGCACTTCCTCGCTTAAAGTTGCTGTGTTTATTCGGTGACCCAGGGCTGAAACAACTTCCCCTGGGCCCTACACATGACGTATACCTTTCGTTTCGATTATCAAAAATTACAATATTCAAAGGAAGCTAGAAAATGCGAAAATGTTATCCTGAATGCTATATGATAAAATCGTTGATTAGTACAAAACGTAAAGATCGCAGGAGCTTCCTCGCTAAAAGTTTCTGTGATTGCGCGGTTACCTGGGGCAGAAACAATTTCCCCAAGGTCCAACATGCGACGCATACAATTCGAATCAATTCTCGGACATTCCAACGTTCAAACAAGTCTAGGAGTATGCGAAAATTGCATGCAAGAAGTCTTATCGATCCACGAACACGTCCTGGAATCCGAGCACCGCTACGGCGATATGACTGATGCTGTCGCACAGGTGCTAATATCCAGAGCGATCTTGCACAGAAAAGGCATAAAGTCTCATTCTTTCAGATCTTCACGTCATACCTGTGTCAGAGAGCACGAAGAAGTTCGAAATCGTCGGCAAGCAGCGGCACATTACGACTACCGCGCACCGAACAAACTCGTATCCACCAGCTCTGGGCGCTGCCATCTTACCGGTGACATCACGGCTCTTGCGAGGTCACGTGACGAGCAGTCACTCGGTTGCTAAGGAAACCGAGCCAGCTCAGCTCGTTGCTATGGTACCGCGTGTGACCAATCACGGTGAGAGGCGGCACAGGGAAAAGCGTGGCGCTACTCTGGCAGCTACGCTGCCATATCGAGTGGCTCTAGCAGACCCCAGTTCTTCCAGGCACACGAGCGCGGAGGCCCGTGGTGCGGTTTTCGCCCTAAGCAGTGGATGAACATTTTGCCGTGCATTATTTCTGCATAGTTCTTTTTGTTGTGTTCTAACAAACACTTTGCCGTGCATGTTTTCTGCAAAATTCTTTTTACTATTGTATATTTCACTACCCCTTGTGAGAGGGGAAGAATTGTTGTGAAGGAAGAAGTAAACGTGCTGCGGCGCGGGCTGCACGCACTTGCACTGGGACTTGCTATGGCGCCTGGTTCGATTATGGCAGTAGAAGGGCGTAGAGCGTTAAACTGGTATCCCGTTCACCAGGAAAATAGGCACCCCCACTTGGCTGCCGCCATGTGTCACCACTTCAAAATATGAATATTGAGGTAAATTGAGTTACAAAAAGTTACAAGCTGAAACAGCAATTATCACGATAAAACTTGCACGCACCTTGCGAGCGCACCACAGGTTCATCGGCGGTACAGCGTTCGGTGCGCGCTCCATTCACAAAATGTTCCAAGCACAATCGAGAGGACGGCGTTGGGGAAAAATCCGTTCGGTTTACGGACGCAAGCCACTGCCGCCGGAGATCGGGGTCATGTGGAAAGCGATGGAGCTTAAAGACATTGCAGCCGCACTTGCCGCATTCCGTGCAAGCTACATAGGTCCGAGGACAGTATTCTACTGTTTCTGTCGTTATTCTTGCACGCTTTAACCGAGCAATAGTGTCCCGATAACCGGGGGACGGTCGCCATCCAAGCCCGTGGCTCTAATTAAGATTGGGAGTTTAATACAGAGAAGAAAAAGCGAACTAAGTTCGGGCAATGCATGCACCCAACACCGGCGAAGCCTCTCATCCGGGACTTTCACTCTTTCTAACGCACCAGCAAGGGAGCAAAGCTCTGTAGTCCTTTCCCCTCCTCTCTCTTGCTCTAAAAATGACGCTACCCACGGTAAAACGGCCTATACATCAACTCATGTTTACAAAAACAAACCGGTAGCGCCCCAAGCGGACGCTACCGGCGCCGCGCATGAGCGATGGAGTGTGGGCAAGAGTTAGTCTCGCCGTCGCCTAAAAAAAAAAAACCCATTGAAATACGATGTTGTCGGCGTCGGTATGAGTCCCCCTGCCCTTTTTCGCGTTCGAATTGTTGATTCTACGTCTTCCTGGCGATGTCTGACTACTTGAGCTGCCTCAGCGAAATTACCGAGGCTTGTTACACCGCAAAACTTCGCGTGAATAATGTGACATGCTGGCGATTCATTCCGCGTGGACGCCGCAGAATGTACGCTAAAGCCTGATTTGCATGATGAGATTTTGCTCGCAATTTTCAGTCGCGACGTCACTTGGGTTGCAAAAGCGTGAACCGTAGCTGAGAGGGTCGACGTCGATGCTGAAAATCGCAAGCAGAATCGGACCACGTGAATCAGGCATAATAAGTCGGTGATGTCCACTGGTAACAATGATCAACATCTCCTTGTAGCTACTGTTTACATCGAGCCTGCTTACCAACCTTCAAACTTAACCGCTCATTCAAAGCGGATCCGCGATCGCAAAGTGATTGCGAACGTGGTTGTATAAAGATCCAGTACAATTGCACGCTCACATGATGTCATCAAGTGCGCGCGCACCATTGTACTGTATCTTTATACAACCGCGTTCGCAACCGCTTGCGAACGCGGATCCACTTCCAGTGTGAATGATCGGTAAGTCTTTTGAGGCCTGCACTTCCTTCTTATCGCAAGTACGGGGCCAACATTTGGTCTACGGGCCGGTGTCGTCTTAAAAAGCAGACGACAAGCAGAAACGTTACGAAAGAACAGACGACAGACAGTTCGAACGATTAATCGGCCGTTTGAACTTGAAGACGCACTGAACGTAGTCCGCAGGTGGTCCGTACAACTTGACGGTTTTCCGGCGTTCATGTTGGAACAAAAACGAACAAATCTGATGACCACAAGTATCCGTGAGTTCAACCCAAAGTGCTTCCCACCCAAGCAATGGAGGTCCGACGGCGTCTGGTTTTCTCTTTTCACGGCACATTTCCACGTTCTCGGACAAACCGAGCACATGAAAACTGATCTTCAAACCTTTCTCGACTCTTTTCGTACAGCCCCAGTCGCGGCGTTTTGACGAGAAGGCAGGTTTTTGTCTGGTTTCTTTCAAAACAACACAGGAATGCACGTCTCACATGGGGACTGCCGCCCACAGCCCCAGACCGGAAGTGCGCTCGACGCGCCACCACCGCGCCGTGACGTAACAGAGATGAGTTTATGTACACGCAACGGCCGCTTCGTGAGCTTCGGAATGGTGAACGCCGGCACGCTGATACGCTCGTTCAGCTCCAGGAACGAGCTTTATTAGCAGTACACTCTAAAAAAGAAAAAAAGGTGTAGCCATTACACCCCTTGTCACATATAAGCAGCCTTGTACAAACGTTACTAAAAAAAAGTAATAGATTATAATTACTTTTACTCTTGGCTAAAAAGTATTCGATTAGATTACTTGATTACTCGACAGCAAAAGTAATTGTACATTACTTTAAGAATTAACCGTTACTTATACGATTACTTTATTGTGTGAAGACTTACATCTTTAGCGCTCATAACAATGAACCTACTTCCAACATCGAAACCTTGCTTGTCACAAAGACCACGTAG
The DNA here is from genome assembly GCA_037355805.1 of Ixodes ricinus. Lineage (NCBI taxonomy): Eukaryota > Metazoa > Arthropoda > Arachnida > Ixodida > Ixodidae > Ixodes > Ixodes ricinus. The sequence goes on from JAZHYW010069039.1 coordinate 4,876, forward strand.
AGGAAATACGGGATCTTGACGTGTATTTGAACTGGCTTTGTTATAATTTGCATCCGCTTTAGACATTCTTCGGTTTTGGTTCTCCTATGGTCTGCGAGTTGGTACCGTAAGCAGGATTTTTTTTTTTTTCTGTGTGTGCGTGCGTGAGGGGGCTAGTTTGAACGGAGGACTTACAAAGCTACATTCTGCTCCCTCAAACGTCACCCTGAATGGCCTTTGTCACGCACTGGGGCCTACAACCCCAGTCCCAGCTCAAAAAAAAAAAAAAGGGCATTTTACAGAAATTATACGTAACAAAGGGGTTGACCTCGTTTCCAACAGATGCGCAAAATCTTTTTTTTTTCTGCTGGAAAGAAGAAGAACATTTTATTTTTTTCACTTCAGAAAAAAAAGCTGTGATGCGGGGGGGGGGGGGGAGGATCCGTGGAAAAATAGCGCAACGGTTAGAAGTAATTTTTATTACTTCGAAAAGTAATCAGATTACTATTGAAATTACTGCCTAATAAAAGTAATAAACTGATTACAAAATTACTCAAAAAGTAATCAGATTACTATTGAAATTACTGCCTAATAAAAGTAATAAACTGATTACAAAATTACTCAAAAAGTAATCGATTACAAGTAATCTGATTACTTGTAATGCGTACGGTACAAGTCTGCATATACACCAACTCATGTTTACAAACAAACCGGAGCGCCCCTAGCGAAAGCCACCGGTGCCGCGCATGCGCGATAGGGGTGTGGGCAAGAAGCTGGCCGTCGCTCATAAACAAACCATTGAAATGCGATGTTGTCGGCGTCAGTGTGAGTCCCCCTGCCCTTTTTCGCGTTCGAATCGTTGGTTCTACGTCTTCCTGGCGATGTCTGACTATCTTGAGCGGCGTCAGCGAAATTACCGAGGCTCGTTACAGCGCAAAACTTCGCGTGAATAATGTGACATGTGGCGATTCATTCCGCGTGGACGCCGCAGAATGTACGCTAAAGCCTGATTCGCATGATGAGATTTCGCTCGAAATTTTCAGTCGCGACGCCGCTCGGGCTGCAAAAGCGTGAACCGTAGCTGAGATGGTCGACGTCGATACTGAAGATCGCAAGCAGAATCGGACCAACTGAATTAGGCATAACAAGTCAGTGATGGCCACTGGTAACAATGATCAACATCTCCTTGTATCTACTGTTTACATCGAGCCTGCTTACCAACCTTCAAATTTAAGTATTTTGAGGCCTGCACTTACTTCTTATCGCAAGTACCGGGCCAACATTTGGTCTACGGACCGGCGTCGTCTAAGAGAGCAGACGACAAGCAGAAACGTTTGAAAGAGCAGACGACAGTTCGAACAATCAGGCGGCCGTTTGAACTTGAAGACGCACTGAACGTAGTCCGCAGGTGGTCCGCACAACTTGACGGTTTTCTGGCGTTCATGTTGGAACAAAACAAATAAATCTGATGACCGCAAGTATCCGTGAATTCAACCCAAAGTGCTTCCCGCCCAAGCAATCGTTGTCCGACGGCGTCTGCTTTTCCCTTTTCACGGCACATATCCAGATTCTCGGACGAACCGAGCACGTGAAAACTGACCTTCAAACCTTTCTCGACACTTTTGGTACGGCCCCAGTCGCGGCGTTTTGACGAGAAGGCAGGTTTTTGTCTGGTTCCTTTCAAAACAACGCAGGAATACACGTCTGGCATGGGGACTTCCGCCCACAGCCCCAGACCGGAAGTGCGATCGACGCGCCACCACCGCGCCGTGACGTCACAGAGATGAGTTCGTGTATAAGAAAGCCCACTGACGTCAAACTGACGGCCCCAACTTCTACGAGATGCTTGATGATGGTGGGATATAACATATTAAACCACTAAAGTAGGTACCGAAGCTTAGACAAAAAAAAGAGTAAACATTGAGGTTTTGCAGCAGGGCCAAATAAAGCCCAATTACTTTTTTTTTGCAATCATTCACACGTACCTTATTTTTTTTTTAATAAGTTGTATAACTCAGCTATCAATCTGCACGTAAAAGTTAGTACCGTCAGATCGACGTCAGTGCGCTGCACGCCGAACTGAAGCTTTGGGGTGTATTATATGGGACAAAGGGTGTAAGAATACACATTTTTTTCTGTGATTAGTTTCGGTCAGCTCAGGTGTCCTCCCTTGAAAAAGAAGGTAAGTTCACGGGTTTGTACCTTTACGTCCAAACACGTTTTATGACCCACCTAAACACTTTCCGCAGACAACGTTTTACGACACACGTCTTTTTGACGTTTCGTTGAAATTCGTCTAGTAGACACGTGCTTTGCGACGTGTCGTCGATAACCTATTTTCTTCTACCAAGTGCGTAAAGCAGGCGCGTAATTCAATTAAGCACCCCGCTTCCAAACTAGGCTAGACGCAAATAGTTCGTTGCGAATACAGCAAAGTTGTGTTCGACAAAACGTCGAAAGGTTGGCAAGGTGTGTGGTGGAAACTTACCCGGGAAGTTTCTCAATGAAACGAACTGTCGAGGAAACGTCGCATGGTGACGAAACGATCGGTGGATGTGACAAACTGATTTCCACCGCCTAATCGTATTCTCCACAGTGTGTTATCGTATTATTCTGGCCGCGGCTTATTTAGGACGCTTTCGCGATGAACCAAGGGAACGCGTTGTCGATGATCCAATAAACCGATCTCACCAGCCAGCTCGACTACGCCACCGCAGCCACAATGCATCGAGGGAAGCTTAGTATTTCTGCACGTGTAACAACGTCGCCGGACCTCTGCGTGTGTAGGGCATGAGACGTCACAAGCCCTCGCAAGCACGGCCGTCTGCTTCCTGTGAACTAAAGTAATGGCGGCGTCACGCATGCGTCATACGTTTAGTGAGATTGGTGTATTGATGTCTCTTATTGTTCTCTTGCGTGCCCAGGCGATGAGTCCTCAGACCTCCTCCATTTTTAATTTACATTAATGACATGCCTATGTCAATAACATCGCATGTTCATCTTTTCGCTGACGACTGTGTCATCTATCGCCAAGTGACTAACCCATCAGATCACCTACTCATCCAAGACGACCTCAAGCACATCCAAGCATGGTGCAAAACATGGCAGATGTCTCTCTAACGTCCATAAGTGCAAGGTTGTGTTTTTACACGTCGCTCTAAACTCTCTATCTTTTCCTACTCCCTTAACAGCGTTTCTTTGGAAAAAAAACAACTAACTCCTACAAGTCATGTCGGAGTTCATCTTACATCGGATCTTTCCTGGGCCACTCTTTCTCAATCACAACATATGCTCTGCTAATCGCTTATTAGGTGTTTTGAGGCGCAACTGAAACTGGCCTCATGCCTCTATAAAACAACTTGCTTACTCATTCCTTATACACGCTAAACTGGAATACGCATCTGCTATCTGGGACCCGCACTAAGCCTACCTCATCAATAACATCAAATCAGTTCGATGCGTCGAGCATTACGTTTTATTTTCTCAGATTATTCTTCTTTACTAGCGTCACATTTCTTCGAACCCAGTGCCAACCTCCCCCTTCTTTCTCAACGCCGCCACCGCTATTTAGCTAGGCTATCATTTTTTACAAATGTTTTTTACAGCCGCGTGCCTCCGATTATTATACATCGTTCTCTATGTATGCCGCAACCGCCGCACGGGTCACAATCTCGATGTACAGCGTCCAAAGGTAAGAACCACCACTTTTCAGCACTCATTTTTTTTCGCGTACAGCCTTTAATTGGAATGGGCTCTCCCAGCACATTGTAACTGCTGATGACTGATTAGAATTTTAAGAAATAATACGTGCAGTCGCGTTCTAGGTATATTTGGTGTTTTTTTTTATGTTTACATACTTATCTTCTTGACGATTTTTGTTTTATTTTACATGCAAATTTGCTTTGGGGACATTGCACCCATCTTTGTTGATATTTGTTGTATGCCACCCCTTATGTAATACCCCTATGGGGTATTCTAAGGGCCGTACAACCTTCATTACGTCTTCATAATCAACATCCAAAAGGATGATTACTCTGGTGCATTATAGAATCTCACGTTTGTGGAGCGAAATTCGCCCATTGAGTGACGAGCGGTTGAATCCCCATTGAGGTATTTAAATAAATAAATAAATAATTAAACATAAGAAGCGCCAGTTATTTCCCAGTTAGAATGTGCAGCTTTAGTTAAACAGCACGAACAGAAGTAAGTGTTAAAACATTGTTGTCTACAAGTGACAAACAGCCCCCAATGATTCGCAAAGCAAACCTTAAGAAATGTTGACGAGAGATTCAATGAATATTTTCTTTGTGTCACATTCAAGCAAAGACGAAAATGCACAAATTTATTTTATGCTCAGAATAAAATAATCTTGCAAGGTTACCTTGCCAAGACCTGGAAATGTACTCTTTTAGTTTCTTTGTAACACATCAGCACCGTTTGTTTAGCCATGTTGCACCGCTTAGCAATAAGTAGAAACGCTATATCAATGTGAAACACTTAACATTTCGCCTAGCAATGCAAAACCAAGCAATGTCAAAATCTGATAAAACATTTCGTAATTTGTCTTGACCCTTTACATTCAGTATGCATAACGTAGGTTATAAACATAATCTAAGTTACAGGTCGAAGGCTTGGATACGCTCCACTAAGTGTTTGTGGAACGCTTGTTGTTTATTATTTGTGATCTTGCGTGACCTTGATTCGTTGTTATGGAGGGCTCACACCCTGGACGGTTTTTCTGTTGAATTTAGGTGCTTATGTTAACGCGATAGTACTGTTTATGACATCAGTATCTTGCTGACACCAAGCCCTCTTGTGGGGTGTGGCATTCATGTTGAACCTTCATTTATTTATTTACGTACTGTTCCATGCTGCTTCCTCCTGTTTAGAACACTGTATACTTGTGTACAGTTCTCGTTCGTCAAATTTCATAGTGGTGTGTTGTTCCATGTAATGAACACGGGTTATGTACTGTTGCAATTCCTGTTTGGCTTTTCATGAGCTAAAATATTGTTATGTTATCTTGCCTTGGTCATCTGTTTCTGTTGTGCCTGGCCATGGATGCTGCAATAGCCATACTTCTTTTCCTGAAGAAATCTATTTCGGGGAATGTTTAGGGACGTTGATTCTTGTCAGATTACAAATAAAGTTCTCATTCTTTGGGAATGGATCACCCGCTGTCAGTTTCAGGCTATGCCAATTCGTGCGTTTTATATTAGCCGGAAATTAAGAATTTGTTTTCTCATAAACGTTTTTTTTTTCTCATGAAATGTTTTTTTTTCGTATTAAACGTTTTACACGCTCACACACATTTTATCCGGTGAGTGCTTTGCAGTCGTATTATGCTCTGATGACTGGTAATGACAGCGATGTCTTATTTATTTCTGCACTTACTTCCCGTGCAAGAGTCGGCGGGAAGGCGAATGGATCATTCAACATGTTCTCTGTGGAAAGTTTCTTTTAATTTGGTTCCACTAAAGATTCATTTCAAATTGTGCGATGTGCCGAACTACTTCATATTCATTCATTTTTTGTATCTGTTTCTTGTAAAACATACGCAGCTTCTGAAGAAAATCATGTATATATCAACGGGTCCACTAAAATGTTTTTGAAACCACCTACCGTTGTTGACCTCAAAATGCTCCACCAACCAGGAGTCAATGTGGCGATTATGCTACTACAAATTTATACAATAGAATAACAAGAAATTCACTTTTTCTGTTTTGTGAAGTCGAAATTTTGTTTGACGCATTTTGCACGGTTTCTATGATAACAATAAGAATAGAACTGCGTTCACATTAAAAAGAAAGAACCAACGGAAGCCGAGGAGCCCCCCGAGAGCATAGCGGAGCGAGAAGGAAAGGAAGGGGAAAGAGGGAGAAAGAGAAGGGCACCGGAGCAGAAATGCCCGAAGAGAAACCGAAACTACCTTGGCCAGAACCGGAACCAAATTAAGTTTATGCCGCCCGCTAGGAGCGCTAGCTTTCACTGGTATATCTGGGCCGCTGGGGCCTAAGGTAGTGTCCTCTCTCCACCTTGTGTCCTCCTGCGCTGAAGCTTTAAACGAATCGTGGTGCCCTTCGGTGGTGGGCGATAGAGTGTCTGAGTAGTACAAGTCCTGCAGCCCCGCAGAATAAAAAACCTGTCCGGGCGGCTGTTCGCCTCTGCACGCAGCTGTTATTAATGCGAAAGCATTAACTGTCCCATGGAGCGAGCCGCGTCATCAGTTTGAAGCGCAAAAACGGTACCTAGTTTCCCTGATCCCAAAGGTCCCATTGGCTGGCGCGCGGCGACGAGGCTCCCAAATTTGCCGCTGCGCGCGTCAGTTTCAACGACTGCCGCCAGATGGCGCTGCGTGTCCGTGCCGCCTAGAGTTCCTGTATAGGCCTCCTACGGGAGTCAGAGTTGAGTCGTCTGTTTTCCACGTGCCGCCGCGCCGCTATTCGCCGAGATCCGATCACGTGAAGAGCCGGACCAAGGGCCGTGCAGGAAAGTAGACGTTGCACGCGCCCCGGCGTACGTTCCCCTGCTTTTGAGCGCGCCGCGCACCTCGAACGTGCGGCGCCGCTATTCGGCGAATTCAGTCACGTGACGAGCGGGATCAACATGCCGTGCAGGAAAGAGTGCGCTACGGAGATGAACGCGCAACTCTGGCTCCCGTAGGGAGCCTATACAGGAACTCTAGCGCCGCCAGCGCGCCGATAAAAGTAACCGCCGCAACCCCATACCACTACTAAAGTCCCTGTATCTGGGAAAAGTGGCGAATTCTCTTCCCTCCTCCTCCAAAAAACCCTCCTTACCCCACCTCTAACTTCCGGTTTGCGACGGAGGCGCCCTTTGGAATTTCCCAAGTGTCTCGACGTCTCGGTCAGCTGGAGCGGGCGAGGTGCCGATCGTGTGGACTTGCAGTCGAATTTGCAGGGCGAGGAAAACGAGCGAGACCCGCTTTCCTCGCGCTGCAGGTTCGACTTATACTCTGTTTCATACTTAGCGTGCAACGCTGTCAAAGCTACTGGCGCGAGCGCGTAGTTTTTTCTATGGTTTTGTTTGCGCGAGAACGTGTGCAAATAATCAACGAGATCAAGTCCCATGCTCGCGCCAGTAGCTTTGACAGCGTTGCACACTAAGTATGAAACAGAGTATCGGCAAGGCCACTTGATCAAGCGGTTGTGTCATGCATCAAAACGTGTGTCATCCAAATTTTATGAACAGGATGATGATAGGGGTTGTGTGGATATTTATACAGCCTGTAGCTGGTCTGCCATTTTAAAGTTGCGACGAGTCACTCGCTGTAGATGAGCAATTTAGCCAGTGCAGTGCAACCGCTGGCTCTGGGGTCTTTAACGTGCACCCTGCAGTAGTGATACACGACCGCACGCCGGTATGATGCTCATCCAGATCGAAACGGGCAGGTGTGGGGATTGAACCAAGGATCCCTGGGTTCTGCAGCGCGAGCTTTCACTCCACGTGCTCCGAGCTGGTGTGCGCTAGCCCACTCGGCCACCGGTCCCCCTTATGAACAGGAGCACGATATACTGTCCGACCAGTGGAGCGATCTGATTGAACTACATCTTTTGCAAAGCTGTAGCTTGGGCGAGTTGGTTGAACATATTGCTGACGTCCCAGCACACAAATACATAACTTGCAAGGGACGTCATTCGCAGCCATGTCAGTATTTTATGCGCCGCGAGCGTTTGGTCTGACATGTTGGGTTCACACCGCAGAGGTTGTAGTTCGAAGAAAACAGTGAGTAAAAATAACCGACCGTACCCAGCAATGGAGACGCTTGTAGCTATGTATATCACACACACTATACTCTGTTTCACCTTATGATGTACCACAGGAAAGGCTACAAGCGCGAGCTCCTTGCTCTAGGGCACATCTCGGCGGCACAAGCTCTCGTGCGTTAAGAGCAGCTCCCAACGCTAGTGAGTTCGCACTTCTAGCCTTCTCGAGGTACAGCATAAGTGAAATGGAGTATAGAATTTGAGCAAACACACAACAAACGCACAGCGAGGGGTGTATGTTGTGTGTTTGTTCAAATTCTAGAGTTCAGTCATCGTCTTCATCCTCGTTGAACACCCCACCGTCTTCGTCCTTGTTTTTTCAAGGAGGCAAGGGGATGGCCTGTCCAACGAGGGCCTCTCATTACACAAAATTTCAGAACCCAGGATTCTGGGTTCAATCCCCACTCCTGACGGTTTCGATCTGGACGAGCATCGTATCGGCATGCGGTCGCGTATCACTACTGCGTGGTGTACGTTAGAGACCCCAGGTTAGCGGTTGTACCGCACTGGCTAAGTTGCTCATCTACAGCTGAGACATGAGACGCCCACTGTGGCAGACTAACTTCTGGCTGTATACACATACTCACAACAATTTGCTTTGCTTTGAGTTTTGGGCTGCATGTAAAATACTGAAAATCATTGTCACCTACGTCCGCTCACAACGTCAGGCACCGCAGACTTAA
>JAZHYW010069042.1:0-16212 GCA_037355805.1 Ixodes ricinus
ATTGCTTCGTTCCCGGTTACGTATTCTTTCGCCCATACTGGAAGTGATGACAATTCAAGATGGCGGCGCCCTTTGAAGAAATGGTCTATAGCCCAGGGGGGTAAAGGTGGGTGAGGAGGAGTGGAAAATCCCATACGCCGACATCCGGGGTCCCGAGTGAAAGGATGGCGAAAAAAAGCGACAGAACACGAGAGAAAGAAGGCCCAATGTTGCCAGCTGAAGGACGACAGTCGCACTGGTAATCGCGAAGACTGCAAACTCTCAGCAATATAAACAGTGATAATTTAACGTTTATGGCTCTGCATTCTGAGCTTATTCTAACGCTTATAAAAAGCAATATACACATTACGTTGCATTAACTTCCCTTCTGTCGAAATCTCGGAAATCTGGTGGCTGCGCGGTTTCATGTTCCTGGGGCAGCGCGTGCACGCCTGCTCCACCCGCGAAGCCGGTTATCTGGTTTAGTTTAGGCTGACGGGAGGCCGTACATTGCGCGCTATGCAAAAGAGAGCTTAATAAGGAACGCAAATATCTTTCCGCCGGTAAGTTTGTGGATTGTTGAAGTTCATAAAACTGCTCTGATGATATAATTATATTCGTGAAATCGAAGGCGATGTTCGGTAACCATGTGGGACCCCGAAGGTGTGCCTGCATGTTCCGGCGCTTGCAGCAGCCAGAATGCATGGGAAAAGGGCGGACCTTTTCCTTCTGAGGAGTTAGTATGTATGATCTCTATGCTATAGCCCCGGGAAGTTCGAGTGGCTGCCGCCTGGCGGTGAACCGGGGTGACGTCACGGCAAGGACCGAATTTTTCCCTGACTCGCCCCGCTCGCCCTGTGAAGGATGTGACGACGTTAGCTGTTGGCGCGCTCGTTTCTATTCATCCCTTTTTTGTGCGCGTTTTCGTAGGAAGTGTAAATTTTCATATGTGGCTTTATTCAGGTATGGGTTATAGCTGCAGGCGAAACTTCAACCAACATTTCAGGCATGGTTGACAGGGCAGGCAAATCATAGCTGGTATATAAAAATAAAGCCATAGCCACAATTGCGGGGCATCCTTTTATATTTGCATCACACACAGTCAATGCTGCTGATCGTCTGGATTGATTGTCAGATTATTATAGTAGTTCGTTTTGTTTGTACTCTGTTTTTAAACAAAAACGACGAAATAAGAAAAGCTGCATGCTGCTCGAGTAACATGCTAAATATAGTTTTGGGCCATGGAGCGAGAACCACAAGTGAGACAGTCCAAGTACAGGGCGAAGTAAAGAAGAAGAGAACATTTATTTATATACATTGCTCGCATTTGACCTTGCTGGATTCGGGAAAGTATTTCAATGGACTCCACTGGTGGTATCTGTGACTTGTTTATATTCTCTCTCAAGAAATGTACAACAAACGTAAGCGAAGGTGACTAGCCCGTTATTAGTTCCTTAGGCTCTAAAATTGAGATTTTAGCCAAATCAAATTGTCCTGCTTTTTTCACGCACTGTCACCCTTCACAGGTTTCACATTTGCTACTAGTGCAGCATCTACCACTGGACAGCCGTTCGAATGCTTGCTGTTCTTCCTGTTTTCCTCTGCTGTCAGAAAGTCCAGCTGTAGGGAGTTTGGAGGCTGAGAAAGCTTTTGATGACTTGCAGCAGTGTATCTTTTAATTGGAAATAACAATTCAAATAAGCGGTGTATTTTTCGAATACCCAAGGCTGGAATAAAGAAAGAATGTCTGCAAAAAGTATAAACATTTCAAATTACGGTACTATTGCTGCGGATATTTTGGGCAGTTTAATACATCTCATAAAGGCAACTGAGGGCAATTCGGGCGTTTTTCCTGCTTCTATACAAACTAATTTCCAGTAATTGTGCATCTTTAAAAAAATAAAACATGTCTGCAAACCTGTACAAACTATATCATTAATTCACGAAGAAGCCACATTTAGGTAAAACAACACTGTTCCACGAGCACTTCAAAGGCCTTCAGACCCAGAGCCTTTAAAACATCTGTGAACCAGCGCACGCAGAGTGGCACGCGCAGAGTCGAGGTCGCGAGCTAATTTGCAGACCGCCCAAAGGCCTTTGATATAAATGCCATTTGAAATGCCTGCAAAGCGGGATGTAATATTCTCCTAAATCATGAACATGCAAGGAACAGAATTCCAGCGTCTGAAACACTTACGCCGCCGCTTCACCGACCCCTCGCACGATCGCCTTGTGCCGTGTGGACCAACGGGGAGGTTCATCGGCGGAATTGCCTCCCCCGATAGCTTTGGGAATTTGTAACCCAAATATAAGGTAAATGTGAAAAGCACGCTTATAAAAGGCACGGAAGCACGTCAGTATCGGCCTAACCCAGCGTCTTGTACACCGGGTAAACGAAGGTCCCGCTCCTCAAGTGCTTGCGGCACACAACGGCCAAACCAGGAAACCGGGGCAGGGAAACGAGCCGGAGGGCGAGATCGCGCAGCGGAGTCCTTCCCCTGACATCACGGTTCACCTCACCCCATCAGGGCGCGGCGACCGCAGAGACGCTTTGTGTTCGCTGTCGGGGCTAATAGACACTTTGCAGCAGCTGTGCATGGCCGCCACCATAACCGACCTACAGTTTTTGTTTCCTTTTATTTTGATCCCTAGGCTCCATCGTTCCTACAGCAGCGCAGGTTATTGCCATTTTAGATTTGACTGCTCCTTGTCTCCAGCACTGGCCCTTGTGGAGGCTCGTCAAAGCCCGCTTCACTGGCTCGGTACCTGGCTGGACAAGAGAAAGTCAGCAATGGCGGTTGTAATCTGGCGCATGCTTAAAGCGACTCTAGGCTATACGCAATACTACAACTCTCTAATATCGCTCCGAAGCCAGTGAGAGTTTAACCCATGGCCGTAGAACGAAGCGAGAAGCGGAAATACGTATATTAAGCCGCGGCCTGCGTTTCCTAAGCACACTTTACTGATGAACCCGTAGGCTAAAGAAGCCATTCAAACGGGTTCTGTCACTTCATATTTTTACAAGTTCTCAGTAAACTTCTCCCACCCTCATTTTGGAAGTTCATCCTCCGTTTCGCTTTAAAGGGAAGCTGAAGCACATTTCAAGAAATCTGAGTTAGGAGGGCAGAACTAAACGTAAACCGCATTTATTTTGAAAGAACTTGGAGGACGCTTAAGATTCGCCTTTAAGCGTAGAACGCGATAGCTATACATATAAGCTCCCGCTCGTTCCCAAGTCGTGCAAGCGCCTCTGTGGCCAAGTCAGTAACGTGTCTGGCTCGCAACCGAAGGGTCGGGGGTTCAAATCCATCTAAAATTCTTCAAATTTGTTCTTTAAGGCAAAGTAATTGCTTTGTAAACTGACATCATTTGCATTACAAGCCATGTTCCAACCACTTTTATTCCACGCTCGACGTCACGTTTCACGTGGGATTTGTTTGACAATTCCCGCGACGAGAGCATATGGCTCGTGACGTCGCTGACCCTATCGGACCAATGTGGATTTTCCCGTCACGCCGCCACGGATGCCGACGCCGGCCTTTCTGCTCCTTTCTGCCGTCCGTTATCTGTCCAGAACGTCGTAACGTCATCGTCGGCATCCCCCAGCCAGCTTATTACTGGCGAGCAAGGTTCTTCTGACCCTGATGATGACGTCACTTTTGCTCATTTTCTCCCTCGGCGCGCTTCAACGGGCGGGTCTACGTCGAAATTTCAATTGGCTATAACGACGATCCTACTAATAGCACCAGAATAAAACCTAAGACACATTAGTTTTAAAATACTAACCCCCACTCCCTCCCCCAAAAAAAAACAACAAAAAATATTTTGTTTTTTTGTTGGGCGATTTTATATGCTGTCAGAAGACTGCTTAAAGGAGAAAGAGAGAATAAAAACAGGGACGATTTTCACAAACGCAATCTTTCCTTTATAGCAAAGACGAATGTTTATTTTCATGCGCGAACTACCAGGAAAAACTACACGATAAAGGATCACCAACATCCCGTACTTTGACAACGCATATTCCACCGCATCTGATCAATCGCTACCCGCTTTAACATGAAAGTCGTCTCTTCCTGCATCTTCAAACTGGCGAGCTTGTGCCGTAGGATTAACCCGAAGAAGATTCAGCCGCCCTGCGAGACAGAAACACCACACCGACCTCAGGGAATGTGCGACCGAGAAGGTGCCCCTCAAATGCGGAGCTGAATACATCGGGCAAACAGGCCGATGGGTAAATGACCTTCTACGAGAGCATCGCAATGAGGCAACATCGAAAGCCGATCATCCCATACATCTCATTGTTGCTCATGCGAACAAGTGTTTTGGGTGATCACCAAACTGCGGCAGCACCAAGGTCCTGGGAATGCATCCTCAGCGATTCGGACGTGTAATCATCTACACATTCTTCATCGAAAAAGCAAAAAGGGACGCCTCTATCTGCATCGTTAGCCCTGACAAGCCGTGAAATCGAATTTATCATGCCAGAAATAGTAAACAAAAAAAGAGATAAACTTGGGCAATCACGGTACAGTGACTCAATCCTCAACGGCGCTTCCGATTATAAGCCTCTCTCCTCCATCCCTCTCCCGTTTTGATCAACTGCGAGAATGAAAGAGTGTGGTTGTCCGTGATAGTCCTTCGTGTTTTTATTCTTTCTATTTTAAGTATTCATAATCACAACACGCTCGGCTTAAACAGTCACAAGACTACCCAAACAATATTTTGCTACAGCGTCACGTATATTTTAATAAAGTAAAAGAAAAGAAGAAAAAAATACACCATCTTCCCGAGGGGGAATTATGCGGTGATGCGGAGCATCGCGGATCGTAATTAATTTATTCCCTTCTTGACTGATTTCTTTTGGCCGGCCGGATTTGGGCTGCGGCGGACGCGGAGCGGCCTGAGAAACGCTAGCAAACGACAGCCGCAGAGTTGCGGGGAAAGCCCCCCCTCCGGGAAGTGACGGAGGGGAAAGCCCACTCCTCCGGGGGAACGCGCGCAGCGCGCTACCGCTGCTTGTATTCACACTTGAAGGAGAGGGGACTAGAGTAGGAGAGTTGCGCATGCGCGCGCGGTGTGAGTAGAAGCGAACGCACGCGAAGTGCACGCAGCTGGTAGAGAGAGAGAGGGGAGAGAGTAACGCGCAGCTGTTGGAGAGAGGGAAGGAGGAGAGTTGCGCATGCGTAGTGTGAGTGCGGACGACGCCGACGCCGACGCCGCGGGACATAGACCCGAGCATGAGTTGCCTCGCATCTAAAAAAACCTGCACGAAACAGGAATTGTAACTGGACTGGAGAGGAAGAAAAATGTAGAAGAAGAGAGAGTTGGCCGGCAATCACGTGGCTACACCCGACTGCGTTTTTCTATTTTTTTCCTTCGTTTTTTTGGGTCGTGCGAAGCAGACGAAAAACGCGCACGTCGCACGAAAAACGCAAACGTCAAGCACTTTTTTGGCCAAAAAGCTCGTTTCGACTTCTTGCCTCCCTCTCTCCCGTTTTCCTCCTTTCTCCATCCCGCGCCGCAAATTCGGAGGTCCGCTGCCTGTGGAAAATAAATACACGTGCGTTGAAAGTCGGAAGATGTGGTGTCCGTGTTCTGTCCTTTATGTGTAACTCGTTCGACAAAAATTGTTTCTCAAGCTCTTCAAATCGTAATCGTAAGGCGAGCGATGTCTTCAGCCAGGAGAAGGGGCGACGACTCGGCGATGTCCTCGTGCGAATCATCTTGGTTGTCGGGCGTGTCGTACGGAATAAATCTTAATTGTTTTGATCGGTAAACGATTTCTCTTTCGAAGTCAGCCAGATTCGCCGGTGCCGCGCAACAACATTTTTGAAGTAGAGCTCCCACGCCTGTCTTCCACCGCCATCGCTTAGTCCGCTTCGTTCAGCCGCCCAGCCCGCGACCCTCGCGATACTGTCGAGACCGGTTAAAACGAAGTCGGTTATAACGAAATAGCGGCTACATCGAAGCGATCACGTTTTCCATTCCCCTTTGCACTTTGTTATAACTTGGGCTCCGTGTTTTCGGAGTTTATTTTTCGTCAAATTCGGAGGGTGTTTTTCGGAGTTTATTTTTTGCCGAAGATTCGGAGTTTATCGGAGTTTATATTTGTTTGATTCCCAATTCTCCGAAATTCGGAGTTTAATTTCGCAGTGTTTCCTATTGAAAATAAATATGTAAATAATAACCGGATGTAAACGTATGCCAAATAAAAAATAAAACGCGCTTGTATCGATTAAAATTTCTTCAGTTGAATTTGACGTTCGTGCCATTGCCATTGGCAATATTAATTTGTCCCACGACAAACGTCGCACACAACTGTTGCTTCGATAAACGTCGATACCTTAAAATCAATAAACTCCCGGGGGCAGTCGCTACAAAGCTCGTAGTCATCCCATCCTATTCCATCAATCTAGCCCGCGGCCGCGCGAGGTGGAGTGGTTAAGGATGTAATAGAGAGTTTCAACTGTCCCTTTTCTCTATTTAATACAATCTCTATAGTCCATAGCTTTCACTGTTACAAAAACATACCTTCTCCTTTCTCTAAATCACAAATCGCATGGCTCAAACTGGAAACCAAAAGAGTGGCTTTTGTCGTGACCCGAATGTACAATGACCTGTTGCCCTGAATCAACCTCGACGAGACAAGCGGCAAGACCCCTTTTGACAACGGTTTGAGATTTGAAAGATAATTATGGTACCATTTTCCCAGGACCATTGATTCCGTGCTGATCAAATTGTAAAAAAAAAAAAGTATTTTACTTTTTTTTTTTGCGGGGGGGGGGGGTGGCATTGGCACATAAACATTCGGAGTTTATCGGATAAATCCGAATTGACCAAAATTTTACCGGCGGGTGTTTTTCGGAGTTTTTCGGATTTAT
Organism: Ixodes ricinus; assembly: GCA_037355805.1. NCBI lineage: Eukaryota > Metazoa > Arthropoda > Arachnida > Ixodida > Ixodidae > Ixodes > Ixodes ricinus. The sequence continues at coordinate 6,861 of JAZHYW010069042.1, forward strand.
CCGAAAACACGGAGCCCTAGTTATAACCAAAGTCGCTTATATCGAAATAGCGCGCATATAGCGAAGCGATCCCGTTTTCCACTTTCCTTTTGCACTTCGTTATAACCGAAGTGGCTTATAACGAAATAGCGGCTACAGCGAAGCGATCACGTTTCCCCGTTCCCTTTTGCACCTCGTTATAACCGAAGTCGCTTATAACGAAATAGGGGATATAGCGAAGCGATTTCCGATCTCCATTGACTTCGTTATAACCGGTCTCGACAGTACGACAGCATGCTTATAATTAAGGTTGGTTCACGCACTCGTGTGAGTCCGACCGAGTGCGATCTGGCAACGTCTGGCGACGTTAATCCTTTATGGGTTAGCCATGGCAACAGCTGCATCGACTCCAACAAAACGGGGTAAAACCGGTTTTGTTGGAACCTGCAGCCGTTGCCATAGCAACCCGCTAGGTCGCAAGCCGTTGCAGTTGCACTCTGTTCGACTCAACGACATTTTGTGTGAATCGCCCTTTACGTAAAGAATGCACATATCGCTTCCGGTTGTCTGAGGTTTTTGTATTTTTTTGTCATTCAACGTATTTGCAGTTTTCAGAAGCCACAAAAAATGGGTATCATACTGTTCCTATTCTTAATACCGAGTCTGTGCCTTCTGTGGTCCACGACTTCGATTAAATTTGGCGGTTGTTTCTAAACCTTGAAGAACGGCACGTGACCATAGATAAGAGAGTGAGCGCGACTCGAACCAGCCCGTTCTCGATCGGTTGCTTTTGGGCGGAAAGAAAAGGTATTTAGAGCCGCAAATTGTGTTCTGGGTAGTTCGGCTCTCATATGTCGTGTACAAACAAAAACACGCCGAAAACACTTGTGGGAATGAGAAAGCACTCCTCACGCCGCGCATTCGTACAAGCGGCGCACCACGTCTTCCGTTTGCGCATGGCGCTCCGGCGGTGACATTAGGGAGTTTTAGCGAGTCGTTTTTCAAGCACACGGTTCCAAAATCACGAACGGTACAGCTGGTCCGTTCCGTGAAACCGTACGTCAAATTTGACATACTTTAGCGAATCGTGAAAGTGGCGCGACCGTGTAAACGATGATGATGATAGTGTTTAACGGTGGCGCCATCCACAGTGGCGCCATCTTCTAGTAAACATGTGAAACATTCTGCAACGTGTAAATCCGTGGCGGACACCGTGGTGGCGGCAGTGGCGGCTCGTGTTTCCGGCGTACGACTGATGTAAACAAGACGGCCGACGTAACATTTGCCGGTCGGAATTTCAAGAACTGCGAAGCTAGATAGAGTAAAAAGTATCTGAACGATCGTAAAGGTATGTGGTGTGTCCCCGTCATCTTGAACTTGAACGATCGTTCACGTTGTGTGCCGTCGGACCAAATCATTTCGTCTGCTCGCGGTCGCCACGGCAGTTAGTCTGCCCGCAGATCGCAGAAATTTACTAGCATGCGCAGTTTACAGCATTTAGGATCGCTTATCTTTGTGAGCAGTCCTCGAAATGAATCGGTTCAACCTCTCAAATGAAGCAGACTGCAAATCGCTTCCCGCTGTCCTAAGCCTAACGCTCGGCTGGGTCGGCGAAGGCGGTCGCCGAAGCGACCGCCATCTTTTTTCACCCGAGTCGTGAACGGTGCTGGCTGCGTTGCGGTGACGACTCCAGCGGCCGGAATGGGAGAAACGAACGAGAAGAGCCTCCCGACTCCCCGAACGACTCGCGCGCGCATGCGCAGTGGCGTCGCCGATGCGTTCGAGGGCGAACCGTTCGTGTGGAAACGACCTGCTAAAACTCCCTATTCACGCTCCCCACTGCGCAGGCGCGGCGCCCCCGCCGACTTCACGGCTTCCGTGAAGCAGATCTGCGTTGCTGCGCTTTTCTTTGCGTTTTATTTCGGAGGCGCGTCCGCTTTGACCTTGAGCGGCGAGTGCTCGATGACGTATGTTTATGGCCATCTTTCGGGGACAACGCCGACGCCTTTTTGCCTACTAGGACATGTAAGGCTTTCGGCTTAAAAGCCTTGACGAGCATGAATGCCCCGTCACCGTCAGTGTCCCTTTAAAGTGTCTGCATTACACCTTTAACTCTTTGTTCGAATTCAAAGACCTCTTCAGCTTCACTTTAAGTTTGAACTCAGTCGAGGCTGTTATCTGATAAAACAAATCAAGCAAAGTGCATGGCCACGCCCTTCATCGCTCGCTATCTCCTACCCAACCAATCACGCACGCTGATGCACCGCGAGCTTCCCCTTTTTTAAATTTTCTGCGCGTGACTGGTCGAGCCGATGATAGCTAACGCACAAAGAGAACGAGAGCCGTTGCCACACACTTTTGGCGCTCCTTGATAGGCTCCGTCTGATCGCAGCGTCGGTATACCAGCCGGATTTCTTTGGTACGTCTGCAACTCCTGTCAGCGTCGCAGCTGAAACGAAAGCCGCTCTTGGTATCGTGATTTCGAACGTAACCGGGAGTGAATCTCGAATAACTGAGCCTCTTATCCGGTTTCTGCCATGTAAGATGTTATGCGTCAGCGTTTGAATCCTTTGCACCTCTTCGGACACTTTCGGATATCGAGCTCGGCGCTCTCGCTGTGTGTCATTACTGCGGTATACCGTTTTCGCGCCAAGTCTTCCCAGATTCATCTTATGTACAATTATACGGCAATTCGATTTTTCCGCTGCACTTATCTGGGAAAATGAGTTGGCGTATGGCTCTCTACTAAGCAGAATAATCCTGTTTTTATTTTTCTCGCTAAGTTTAGAAAGATATTAATTGGTGTTTTTCGCAAATTTTGGCTATTGATCCCGCGACGGACAAACGCTCCCAATCTCGACGGAAGTTTCGCGGGCCTCGAAATGCTATTGCGTTTAAAGAGGGCCTCATCGTTGACCGCGACCCAATGCATTTCCTTACGCGAGATATATCTCAGTCGGGTCTAAGGGTGGCCAAAACACACACCGATTCCTTCGATAATTAGTAATTTTGCGAGGGGGCCATAACCTAGGTTTTGCTAAAATTGAGAAAACACCGGAAGATAATAATGAGTATAAAAGACTTCGACAGATTGACTTTCATACGTGAGGAAGTCTGCTCTTACCCGAAGGAGGATGTTAAACTCCGCACACCCGACCGATTCCGTTACTCTTAAAAAATAAAAAAAGAGAAATACTAGAATTATTAAGAAATACCCTGCTCAGCTGTTATTTTCTATGTGCTCTTATTTCATCCGCGTATTGAGTGTAAAATAAAAATACGCGAATGATGACGAGCTTCTGAAAGGATCTGAAGATTTTGAACTTCGCAAGAAACAGCATTGGGAACTCGAAATACTGAAAGACATCCTTAAATAGAGATACTTGCACGAACACTGTAACAGGAGCAGTTCGGTTCCCAATCCCATCTGAAAGCATCTATAGAGCTGTTTCGAAGCTTTCTACAGTCATACAAATGGCATGGTAGTAATGATAAAACAAAAAATATCAATTACACTATATTAGAAAGAAAACCATAATTGTCACTATAACTGTTTTAATTGAAATAAAATCATTTTTGTCGAAATCTGGCGACGCCTTTCTGGTGAAATTTCCTATTAAAACGGAATTTTGTGTCTTCAGAAGTGAACGGGCGTTTGTGCCGTTTCATTGGTTAATGTAACATTCCAAACAGCTACAAAACACATCGCTAATATGACAGCACGTAGGTTTTAAGCTTTGTTGTATCGCTTAATGGAAGGCGGAGTTGTCGTATAAGTGATGTCATGCAACTGAAGTAACGTTGGCAACAGGAAGTAAAATTTGTCGACACATAGCAATCTTCTTTCAACGTACAGTCATGTCTCGTTTATATGGACCCCGTTAATATGGATGCCCCGTTATATGGACACCAGTTTTCGGGGACAAACTGGGAAAATACATGAATTTTTGTCTCGTTATTATGGACAAATCACATTATAGAAAATTGTTTGGGGAGCGGAAGTGTCCATATTAACGAAACATCACCGTATTACAATTTAAAAATTGTCCAACATATATCAATGTCAAATAGCCGCCTATTCTGAAATAAGTGCTTCCAATACATTATGTGAATGTTCAGGTTGAAATAACCACAATATCATATTTACATAAAAACGAGTTTCCCAAAAGTTCTATGATGCTGCCATATTTTATCTCCATCCATATGAATAATTGAACAAAGTAGTTAGCATTTGCCTTGATTTAGGCTGTCGATATTAGAGTGGAAACGACAGTATGCAAGCATGAACATTTTTCTTACATTGTACATAAACATGACATTTTCATGATAGGATGAAGCGGCTATAAACAAATGCACCTTGACGTCGAGTATCTTCTACACTTGATAAAGTATTCACAGCATGACATTTTATATAACCTTGTGGTTAACGATTTAAATTCTTTAAAAATAAGTTTAGATATTTTTAAATCTTGAATTCTGGTTGGTTTTTGTATTGTTACAAGACAGGTATTGCAACCAAGTATCTGACAAAAAAACCAAGTCACATATAATTGTTTAAACAATTAACTTGGTCGTCGCATTAAATTGGTCGATTTCCTCGTATTCAATGCAATTTCAATTCAAGTTTCATTTTCTTTTTAATTTTGATTGTGTCGAAGACGTTATCTAAATATTGATCCGTTCACTCTAGGGCTTCACAGTGGCTGTACTGTACTGCTTCTTCAACGGGGAGGTGCGTAAACTGCTTTTCTCTGCCATAGTTAAAAGATAACATGTTATATAAAGATAGAATCCAGCCATGTTTTTCTAAACATGTGATTACTGAGAATATTTTATCTGTTGCACGTTCAAGAGCGTAGATGAACTAAGCAGTCACAACTCTCATAGCTTATGATTCAGCAAAATCAAGCCCTCCAGTTTTGTTTTGAGTGACCAAAATTAGAATAAACGTAATTGATTTCAGACATAAATTTGAAGTTTCCGTGACCAAAAATCAGTGCGAAACCATCAGATCAACTGGAGACCACGTCAGAAACAGCAGCGGCATTGTAAAATAACAAACTTACATTGAGGCGCTTAAGTTTTAACTAACAAATGCGAGTATCAAGTGTTTGGTACAATGTTTTTGTAATAGTTTGATATACCATCGAGCCAACATTGTGACTGGTAACTGCGAAGTTCATTTACGCGTCTACAAATAAATGCAATGCACATATATATATATATATATATATATATATGTAAAATCACGAGGTGTTTGTACAATGTTGTTCTGACAGTATACTATGGTGAGCAAAAAAGATTGCAAGGTTAATTAATCTTTATTAACAAAGAGTGAAAATTGGAATATCCATTTCAGTTGGCTAGAAAATATTCACGCATTTGCTTTCTAGTAAAGGTGCAGAAATAATGCGAAGTACAAAATATTTTTCGACAAACGATTTTTTAATTATTTAAAATACGTTTTAGTTAGGGGAAATAAAACACCTTCAAAAATAAAAAAATTAACTTTTTGTCAAGAAACTAAAACGCTACATATATTTTTCTGTTTTCAATAAGTGAAATTTGAGAGAACTTCCATGGTTTCACGACTCAAAAATTTCGTATAGCAGAATGAGTTTTGTTTTATTAATGTACACACGCCATTACTCTCTTGGGGATGTGACATGAGTGCAGAAGTGCAAACAATATATATTTCAGCAGCTACCATTGAAAACACTACTGCGAACCCAGCACAACAAAAGCTCCCTAAATAAATAATGCACACCGCAAAAAAAAAAAGAAAGAACAAAGACGACAATATTTTGCAAAAGAAGTAAATAAAGCTTGTTTATACTTTTCGCGCATTATAATCAGCCAATTTCAAATCGCTTTCTAAAGCACAAGCCAACAACAGACATGCACTTAAGAATAAAGATTTGTAAAAATGCAGTGTCCGCCCTAACGGAAGTCGGGCCTTGGTGTTTCTACGCGTTATTTCCTTTGCTTCTCGGCTAGGTGCGGTCTACGATCCGGCATCACCTGGAGCGTTGAGAGCCTGAGGGCGCTTCGAGCAGAGCGCCTGAGGACGGGACTCAGCTACCGGGTCGGCTGTCGCCAGGCCTCGCAGGGAGAGGTACGCCACTTGGGAGTACGCTATTTACTCCAGTAATACACGCATTACGGATGAACAAGACCCTTGTGTTTACCTTCACCCTCTGGACACACGTTCTCGCGTTCCATTAAAAAAACAAAAACATACCGAGTAACTAAATGGAAAACAAAATTTTCGGTAAAAATACAAACAAACAAAAACGCGCCTCTGCTTAGACAAGCATTTTTGCGTGAAAACATTATCTATGTTCATGAAATCGCTGGCATCTTTCTGTCGATTGCGGGCGACGGGCTATCTCACTTGCTCCGTGGGGAAAGCGGACCCGCAGGCTTTGCTAGTAAATCAGTGAGCGCAATCACTCACCGAGTAAATGCGGTAGCTACTACTACTACTAAGTGTTGTGAATGAAGATGGGGGGGGGGGGGGCAGTTAGTGGATGCAGCACCGGGCGCGCTGGTCACTGGCTCTCGGGAGGGGAGGTTGTGGGGAGAAAAGTAGGGGGTTAGAGTGGGAGATGGAACAGCCAGCCAGGGAGGAGAGGGGGCGGGCCACGTCGGAAGGAGCGCGAGGGGGATTCATTCTAGGTGATGTCAAAATACCGGGCAGCCGGGAGAGGGGGGAGGGGGCGGGAGAGCTAGGTCCAGCGCTGGTGGCTGGCGCGGCGCGGTGTCCGGCGACTCAAGCAACCGCCGAGGGCGACCACGTCCTGTGGGTGAGAGGCCCGCTCAAGTCCATCCGGCGTCGGAGCCCAGGCGTGCACTCACGGTCAGCTAGGGCTCACGAAACGCAGGGAGTGGTCCTTCACGCTTCATGCATCGTGAGATGTTCTTCGGCGACGGTCATCGGCGAATGCCACAATCTCATCCTCCTCACGCCACTGACGGCCTTAGCGCGCTTTCAGAGCTGGGTGCGCCGTGCCTACACATATGCAACCGGAGCAAGACCGAGAGAGCATCCAGACCGGTTTTTAGGCCTCTGCGACGTCTTAGGACCGGATGCGCTGCAGCGGAGCAGGTCCTAAGACGTCGCAAGAGGCTCAAAACCGGTCTGGTCTCTCTCGGTCTTACTCGGTTGCACATGTGTGAACGGCGCTTAAGTCTACCGCGGGCCTTCTGCACCTATTGGAGGCGTGCGACGAGACAGTGGCGCCACAAGTGCGGCTCCTTGCAAAATCATTTCGCATTGAACACGGACCGACTCGGCAGAGGCATCCTGTGTAGCAGCCAACCTTTTTAATGAATGTCAGCTTACCTGAGCACAACGCTGATACAAAACGTACGGGGCCACACTCGGCGCTAAAGTTTTTACACGAGAAATGCATATAGCGAACACAGATCCCCTCCATGCGCCGGCAACAACCGCCGCGATAATCTCAATTCCAGGACGTCTACTCAATCCGCCGGCGAGCGTAGAGCAATCTTATAATAAGAAGGGGGAAAATACTTCTCACGTAGATTTTTGTTTCAATTACCGGCACTGGATGAATGTCGTTCCCGCATCTGTGATTTTTCGACCGTCCAACACACAAACGTTTTGTAAAGACATATTCCAGGGCAGATAAATTAAACCTATGGCGGTGCTCCGAGCAACATAGGCTGGAGCGGACAGCGCTTCATTATGCGAAGTAACGGGGACACTGTCACCGGTGGTGGCGTTGCCAACCAGCTGCCAATATAGGGACCTTAGCCGCCAAGGCGGAGTGGCGCGCCCTGTATTAGCTACTCCAGCGACCTAGAGGGGTCGCCACTATCGGGCAAATATGGCGGTTTTAGACAGGTCGTGCCGTGCCCTGTACCAGCTCAACGCACAATGATCGAGTTTCAGCAGAAAAGCATTGAACCCAAAATGGTTTGCCCCGATTTTTATCACTACGTTTCAAACCTGCGGCGATGAGCTCAGCGTAAGCGAGCTTCTAAAGGCTTGACCTTTTTCGGCGAAGCGATGCAAGGACTGCGGTGCTGATGGACGTTGATGAGCGCACAATGTTTGGTTCACGCGGTAGCTTAAGTTGCGCTCAGAGCGACCTGGGCAACAAGCTTATATGACGGGAACAGCAGGGTCGCCGGAACAACTGTTTCATCGCGCCAACCACCGACATCATGTAAGCACGGAAGCCACAAGGGATGAGCTGAAATCGGGAAAGGATTAGGTTCGTTTAGTTCAGGGTTTCCCATAAGGTGTCGTCCCTTTTGGTGGAGTCGCGAATAGGTGTCGCACGCTCCCCATAAGACATAACACTTTCACTGCGTTCGTTTTTGCTCTGTTTACTTTTTAAATTTAGCCAGCTCCGAGTTAAGCTATAAAAAAATAGACATAACACTTTTTACAGCGGAGCTGTTAAGGGCTGGTTTCCCCAGGATCGTGTCCGTCCGCAAATGACCTGATGACACAGAACTCCGGACAGCTACCGCCATCTATGAATGGTTGTCTGGTTGCCGCCGTCGCTCAAAGATGGCGGCAACCTTCGAGCCTTTCCCTCTGGCTTGCCGACTTGCGGCCGGCCATTACTTCATTCCCACCATAGTACAGCTTCGCTAGTCTTCCTTCTTCACCAGAGTGGAAAGTCTAAAAGTTTTTTTGCGAAACGACGTTCGTGTGCCCAGGTTCAGCTATGTTAGTTTGTAATTCGGATTTTGCGAGGCGTGCCCAATGTGCCAGACCGCACCCTGTGCACGTCTGGCGCACTCGTACGACGCCCCGTTTGCCGCCTTCGCAGGTGGCGCAGCAGGCGAAACGACGCGCCTGTACAAGGGTCGCGCTCCCAGGGCCAGCTGCGCCAGCTTCGCGTCCACTACCTCCACGGTGGCTCCTCAGGGAAGCTTCCTGACCGCCGGAAACCGCCTCGCCAACGGCGCCTACGGACCGACCAAGGACGACGCAGTCCAAAGACCAAAAGAGACCGCCGTGGTGCTAGCAGCGTTCACCAGACGCGCCGATCCGACCCTCCAACGGATGAACATCACCGCTGATACGAGACAGACCATCGATAGAATCATCGGATAGTTTTCGGAGTACCTTAAGCTGAGCAGTAGCGGCCGCGGGCACTTTGACTAAATACTGCGTTTCATTTTTAGTTCGACCGCAGCCGGTGTAACGATCCGACGGAACCTTTCGAGCAACGCCAAAAGTGCTTCGTCACGGCTCTAGCTCTATTTGAAAATTTGCTAACTGTTTTTTTTTTTGCCCGATCCCACAAAGGTTATCTTGGTGATATTCCCCACCACACTGGCTGATAGCTACAAAATTGAGAGTACGACAAATGAACGAAGTACAAGAGAG
>JAZHYW010069043.1:0-15168 GCA_037355805.1 Ixodes ricinus
TTCCAAATACTCTAGTTCGGTGCGAAGCAGGAATACTGAAGCCAGACGAGCGGATACGTATATTTAACTGACCGAGCTCAGAATGAATCGGGGCAGTTGTATTGAAGCTTATTTTTTCCGCAATAAACGCGGACATGATTTTAAATCTATCCGGCTCATTGACTTGAATTTTACTTGTAGCGAACTAATCACAAGTATTTATCTTGCAGTATCTCTGTGGCTGCAACTAGCATGTGCTGTTTTCAATAAAATGTGAGGATTCCAGATTCTGTTTTCAAACATCAAGTTTTTTTCATTAGGGTGCTAAACCATTAACTTTCTTTTGCAGTAAATGCTGGATCCCCCTGTTCAGGAATATGTTAAATATATTTGGCAGTGACCAAGCCCAGTGTTTTGCTTCTTTGTTCATACTTTGACAGCAGTAACCTTTTTTTAATAATTCACAAATACATACGAGGAGACGTGATGAACGTGGTATTCCAACTCGCAAATAGTTTTATTGGTAGCCGTTGTTATAATATATTGGACTCGAATATCCATAATTGCTAAGTACACTGGACTCGTAAACACCTATTGGATTCTCATACGAAACATGGGAATCCAATAAGGGTTTATATGGCATGGTATTCCAATGTTTTTAGCGTATTATGGATATTGGAACCCCTTATTGTAATACAATAAATGTAATGTATATTGGAATCCCATAATTAACACTTATCGTAATGCGATACAATAAATGTAATGTTTTTAATATATTTTCATATTATATTGTAATGCAAGATTATATATTGTTTGCGAATATCCGCCAATACGCTGTGCTTTTAGAGGTTTTCCAGAAAGTGCAGCATATTTCAGTATGTCAAAAGAAAAAAGGTGTGGAAAGTCAAAGGCCGGTGTGTTCGGTGCGAAAATTCAAAAACACAGCGGACCAATTTTGTACCCCTCCTTCACGTCGTAAGCTCTCCTGCCTTTTCACCGTAATACATCCGCGGTCCCCGCAGCACGTCACCACGTCAGTGCGCCACACGCACGTCACACGACACCGGACCTCACTTAGGCTCTTCACCCCTAAGCTGACATTGTGGTGCAAGCTACGCGCTTGCCGGGCCAATCAGCCGCCTCCCTTTTTATCACCTGACGTCAATCTGTGCGCGTGGGTATGCGCGAGAGAGCGTGATCTTGCGTTGCAAAAGTGTGGATGGCCCAACGAGCACGTAGCTTCCACAGCATTGTCAGCTTCGGGGTGAACGGGGTGGGGAAAGCTAACTTTTTGTCTGGATCTTGAGCCGACGGACTAATCTTCAAGGTGGAGAATGGCTGTGTCCGGATACATAAACGAGAGTCCGAGCAGAGAGGGACTCCCCCCTCTCCGTCTTCTTTGAACTGTTTGGAACCACGCGCGATTTCTGGGCGAGGAGGAAAGCTAAACAGGAAAAAGCTGGCAAAGCGTTTCATGACCTCTTCCCAAAGAGAGGCAGAAGCAACGATTTTTCTACTTTGCGCAAATGCCGCTTCTGACGGACCCCTGACGTTGTAAAGGGTGCGTTGCAACAATTTTTGTACTTTCGCGCAAATACCGCTTAAAACGGATCCCTGACGTTAATGACCTATGAAACACGCGTTCGTTTTTCACCCCACGCAATAGAAGTCCGAGACAAAAACTTAAGAAAGACGAGCGGCGTTCATTCCCTCAACTCGCAGCCAGAACAAGCGGCCACGTGTGATCTGGAGCCGATCGTATGCCGCCAATGTTGATCATAGCTACGCGCTGGGGTTGGCAAAGCACAGGACACGCGCTGAGCTCCCGACACTGTTATGGCTGGGCTATTGTCGTCGTTGCAGCGATTGGACACGGGCCACTACCCGAATGCTTGTCGAGGCTAGTCGATTGTCACGAGCCCAGATCGAATGCCCACGCAATGCTCGGGTCCAATCTATGAACCGCATTCAAATATCGTCATATGGGTGTACTGCAATCCCCCAGTTACTTCATCAAGGTTTCCGCAAAGAGAGGTTGAATGAAAATGATCGCTTTTGTACTTGAAATTACACCGCAACAAAGGAGTTTCTTGGCCAGTGGCGTTGCGTGCGAGTATCCTTGAGTCCCACTAGTGCCAGTAAGCTCGTGTAAAGGGAAAAACATTCCAATTGAATATCGTTGCACCGCTCCTTTAATGACCTGTGAAACACGCGTTCGTTTTTCACCCCACGCAATAGAAGTCCCGGAAAAAAATTATAGAAAAACGAGCAGCGTTCACCCCCTCAACTCGCAGCCAGAACAAGCGGCCACGTGATCTGGAGCCGATTATATGCCGCCAATGTTGATCATAGCCACGCGCTGGGGTTGGCAAAGGACAGGACACGCGCTGAGTTCCAGACATTGTTATAGCTCGGCTATTGTCGTCGTTGCAGCGATTGGACACGGGCGACTACCCGAATGCTTCTCGAGCTAGTCATTATCACGAGCCCAAATCGAGTGTCCACGCAATGCTCGGGTCCATTCTATGAACCACATTCAAATATCGTCATTGGGGTGTGCTGTGATCCCCACGTTACGTCATCAAATTTTGCCAAGGAGAGATTGAATGAAAATGATCGCTTTTGTCCTTGAAATTACACCGCAACAAGGGCGTTTCTTGGCCAGTGGCGTTGCGTGCGAGTATCCTTGAGTCCCACTAGTGCCAGTAAGCTCGTGTAAAGTGAAAAACATTCCAACTGAATATCGTTGCATTGCTCCTTTAAAGTCATACGAAACAGTCAGATTGGTGCAGCTCAACAAGAACATTATAAGATACACATATATGCGTGATCACACTTAAGACACACTTATACAAACATAATACAAAACACAAGAGTAAAGTATTAATGAGCAGAAAACGTTGTTATTGTAAGCTGGAGGTAGTTACACACAGGAAGAGGGATGCCTGCACGTAATGTTAGCCTCCTTAGGCAGGGGCAAGACTCGCATGGGCAGGGAAAGAGGGTGAGAAAAGAAGAAAGAGAGCTTGGGGTTGATTCGGTCATAATCCTTGAATAAGTAGGGTCGAATCAAGGGCTATATTCTTGAGGGAAGAAGACATTGCAGAACTGTCTCCTGGTCGCTACACTCGTCGAGCACAACTTTGTGCCCGAAGTTTGCGGAACACATAAATTGGACTCTACGCGACGCCGACGTCGCGCCGAGCAAAATGTCAATCATTAGAACGCTCTTTTTTCTGAGCTGCAGAATCTAGCAATGTTCATCCGGGCGCGCGTGCAGGGCATGAGGGCGCGAGGACCGCTGATTGAACGGCTTCGCCGATGACGTAACGCCCGTTTGTCCCTACATCCCTACGCCAATTTAAAATTAATGCATCGCAGATTGTCCCTAGGGCGACCTGTTGACGTTCGCATTCCCTCAAAGTTTGCGTAAAAAAACTTGCGGTGGCTTAGCTCAGTCTATGCCAGGATTTACGTGGCGTGAGCTTATGCGCACAAATGAGGCGCTATCAAGAGGCTCCGGTACAGCGTCAGACTTGGCTACCGCGCAACGCAGGCGGACAGCTGGGCACGCGTCGGCGCCATTGCGTCTGCTGCGGCTATGACGTCACTCCTCTGAAATCTGCCGACCGGCGAGGCGCGGCAGCGGCAGCGAGCGCCGGCGGCGGCGGCTCCGGCGCGCAAGTGCACGCCGTGTGATGTCACTGCTCCTCGCGCTTGCGCAGCAAGGAGCACGACTCATTATGCGAGCCGCGCGAAACTGTTCAACCTCGGCCAGTGTAGCTCACGCTACAAAAAAATGATTAAAACCTAGTTTGTCAGAGTTGTCTCTGACGTCAAAGGGACGTTCTGAACTTTGCGAGAACCGTGGTTAGATCTTGAAATCTTCGCTTCGGATCGATGCGAAGTTAAACTTTGTCAACATGGCGGTGCGCGTACGCTGTGCCCGAGCTTATCTTCTGCCACCATCGGCGTCGCTACCGGAGACCACCGAGACGCCTTTGAACACCCCGATGACGACTTTCGGCCACAGTACCGGCAATCGATGCCGTTGTGCGTTGACTCTGCGACGAGCTTCATTCGGCGCCCGGACTTCGAGGAAGTGGACGATCGCGTCACCATGACCGTGGAACAACAGGTTCTCTGCGCGCTTCGGTTCTTCGGAACCGGTAGCTTTCAAGGCATGGTGGCCACTGACAAGAACTTGTCAGCCTTACTGTCATGCTTTTTGCGGCTGCCATCGTTCTTGTAGCGGTGAGCTACACTGGCCGAGGTTGAGCACTTTCGCGTAGCTGTCAAAGATCCGTGCCGCGCAAGCGCTGAGCGAGCAGCGACGTCACACGGCGCAGCCATCCGTTGTGCCGGAGCCGCCGCGCCGCACCGCCGCCACCGCGCGCTTTTGGACGGTCTGCATATTCCAAAGGAGTGACGCCATAGCCGCGGCATACGCGCTGGCGCCGCCGCGTGCCCAGCTGTCCGCCTCGGTGTGCAGTAGCCAAGTCTGACGCTGCACCGGGCCGCTTGATAGCACCTCTCATTCCGTGCGCATAAGCTCACGCTACGTACATCCTTGCATAAAGCCGAAGCCTAAGCCACCTCGGGATTTTTTTTTTGTAATGTCTGAAGAGGTATTGTTAAGCTGGTATACAATTCAAAATGTTGGAAAAACAAACAAGAACCCGGGTAATTCTTGGGTAGGGTCGAGTCTCCCGGCAGCCGCCAGAATTATTTCCCCGAAATTCTACTGGCGGTCGTCACTCATTGGCAGTTAACATACGTTCATCGAACGACCTGTCATCGACAGATCGTTCCATGAAGGAGATTTGCTACCAGTTAGAGGTGTATACACATTACACATTTTCACACTTTTATTACATGTAAGTGAGTTGTCCCATAACTAACACCCTCAATAAGTGTAGCGATAGACCTTCATAAAAAATGCAAACCCCACACGCTTTAAAAATGTGTGATTTCTTAAACACGTTTCTTAAAACGTGTAATAGTGCACTACACCTTTTTATGAAGATGTGAAACCACAAAAAAATCCTTCTCCTAAAAAATGTATTAGCACAGTAGACTTCTTTTTTGGGGTGTACACAGTGGCCCTGGACCCAATAAATTGACTGAACAAATTAATTACTCAAACGAGTCGTCGAAACAGCACGTTGCTACTTGGCCAGTGTCAAGGCAATTTAGGCCGAAAACCGGCTCCAATATAGGCCGAATGTGCGGTTTCGCGCCTCGTTTCGACATCCGGCAGGTATGGGCGTACCGATAAAAATAAACGATTTATGTCTAATAGCACTGGCACCACTGATATCTCAGTACGCTGGATCGCGGATAGAAGCCTTGTATTACTGGGGTCGGAGTCTACCACCGGCTGTCATCGCTTGACACGAGCTAATGCATCGTAATAGGAGACATGGAAACACTCAACTTTATTACGTTAGTAGGTTGTTCTCGACCATGAAACTTTAGCGTGTTTTCCTCAAATAACAGTTAATATTGTAGGCAGAATATTAAACACGTTAGAATACCAATCTTTTTGAAATAAATGTTGTGTGGTTGAGGGTCGAGGGCGACTTTGTTGGGCGTTAACTCTGATGCGTTTAATGAGGCAAGGGTTACTGAGAGTTATTGTGGAGTCATACGTCATCTCGAGTCATCAGAGCTCAGCAAACGATAAGTTAGAACGCAGTTACTGGGGACATTCGCATCGTTTTAACCGCTTGTACATAGTACTTCTAGTAAAAGATTTTTCTTTGAACTGCTGTAAGGGCTTCCGTGGCAAACTTGAACTCAGAGCGTGCCGTAGAGTCGCTGAACGTGTCATTTATTTACAACCGAAGCAAGCGACATCGTTAAAGTCAATTGAGCTCCGGCCTATTTGTTTTTTAATCGATGTTCGAACGCTTGGAAGAATGTCTATTTGATTTCGATATAACGATTTCAGCACGTCATAAAATACTCGCTCTCGAGCACCGCTTACAAGCTTCCCTACTTTTGCGTGGTTTCTCCCTTAGACTTGCGTGTATTGCCTGTTGTCAAGCAGATGGCTGCCGGTGATGCCAGTGCGATGCTCCCGATCCGCGATCCAGACTTTCACTGTGAGAGTTCTAATGCATTGCACCCGCGGAGTGCTGCACGGAGAACAGGGCCCGAACGAACTTGCCGAATGCACCGAGTGCAGACCGATGCTGTCGCCATAGACGTTGTAGAAAAGTACTGAACTCAAACCGAAACTAGCGCCATTTGTTCGACGTGATGTGTGGGAATGCGAGAGTGCAGTCGCTACCATTGTTTAGTCATAAATGTTGGTTGCTGCAACGTGCAAATTACATTTGCTATGACTTCCAATTACGCAACTCGGCTGTCAGAGATATCTACAGACGGCGTAAGCTCCGAAACCAGCTGATTACGAAACAGCATACACTTGAGACAATTAATGGCACTGCAGGCGTAATAGCTTGCTTTGTTTTAAGCATAGTGTATGAGTAAACCACTGAAAGGATACACTAAAATCTAGTTCGTTGAATATCTAGCAACTACGTTTCGTGAGACTTTTATTTCCTGGTGGGGGCGTTGAGAACGAGAGCTTTCTCAAACAAAATACGACGGGGCAAGATAGCGGCCATTCAAATATAACTTTGCTCAGGCCTCGCGCAACCTCTCTTGTTTAGCTTTTCCGGACTGAGTGAATGCGTCACAGATTTCTGCTGTGGGAGCTTTCGTCGATCAAATGTTCCACTTTTCACCCGCACACGGATCATGTTAGATATCGCGGCCTCTGTGTTTGTCCTGAGCCTTTCATTACACACTGTTAGGTTTCAGCGTCTGTACTGGCAACAAAGCGACTCATATTTTGCACACATAAAAAAGGGGCGACAATTTTTCTTTTTGTGAAATATCAGACGCTTACAATTCAAGCTCTCGCGCTTGAGTTTGTGGCTTCCGTTACGCGATTTGGAGCAGAAAATGTACCTCTTTTTTCGGTTGCGTTGTGCGAATGCCTCATCGCAGCAGACGAACTCCGTCGTCTTCTCTCGCTTCTCGTCTGAGCGAGGCACGACGGGATCGAATTGTCGGCCGTGAACGGCGCTACGCGTCTCCCCGCGCTGTCTCAGTGCTCTCGTAAACCACCTAGGGATCGCGGGGGATTTTTCGGCAAAAGTAGCGAAGTTGAGCGCGCGCAGGGAGGAGGAAACTTTAGGGCGTTCTTTTGGTCACTCCCACCGCTACGTCAGAAAGCAAAGAGATGTTTTGTTCCACGAGTTTTGCGACCCTGGTATGGAGATCACAAATCAGCCGATGGCAGCTGGAGACGAGAAGGCGTGAACGGTTCAGATTGGCGTGACCGGGGGACTAGGGCGCATTGCGAGTCCAGTGGCGTGGAGGTACTCAAGAACAGATTTATAAACAAGTTCTTTTTTCGCCGACCTCCGGTGGGAAAAGATAACGCGTTATTCGACTCACAGTTGCGCTGGCACTCAGGATGGTGGTAAAAAGGACGTCCAGCTTGATCGTAGTGCGAGCAATTTAGGAGGGCAAGGTCGAGATCCTTTGGGACATTGCATCTGGCACAGTTTGGTGTACTAGACCTGGAGATCTTGTGAAGTGTCATTGATGGGTAAGCACAGGTTGCACGAAGGCGATGGAGTAACGTAGAATCTGATCTGGTTAGTTTTGACTCAGGAAGCAATGGAGGAGGATTTCCGCATGCAACCTCTGTAGGGGGGTGGCGCATTCTGATAATTCATTTGCACAGACTGCGCGCTTCGCCATAACGCGGGATAAAAAATACTAGGTTCTTCTTCCTTGTGTGCCTTCAAAGCAAGGGTATCGGGGCGTTCGTTGCCGGGGATACCCATATGTGACGGAAGCCATTGTAAAGCCAACTGCTACCCTTGCATGCAAAGTTTTCGGTCCTTGTCGGCCACAGATCGGGCCAGAAGTTTTAAGCTTGCAAATTGGACTACGCACTTCGAGAGTCTGAAAGAATAACTGTCTTGCAGTTATTAATTACTGTCTTGCGGTAATTCAGTGTATCTGCACCGGGTGGGGTCTCGAGGAACAACATGATAAAGTACTATCAACATACAACAAGTTGCGGAAGAGCTTTCCTCCGTGGATGGCTTACTAATACGTGGTGAAGTGTTGGTTCCACCTATTTCGCTACGGCGTTGACTCATCGATCTAGCTCACGAGTCGCATCCAGGAATTGTGCGGACGAAGCAGCGTCTACGCCAGCGCTTTTGGTTGCCCAGAATGGACATCAAAGTCGACACCTACATTAGAGACTGCCACACCTGTCAGACGAACGACAAGACAGCTGTGAAGGCGGCGGCACCCCTACAACCAGTTCCATTCCCATCAGGGGCATGGAGACAACTAGGAATAGACAGTGTCGGAACTTTCTACAAACTTCCATCGCAATTCAGACTTGCTATCATCCTAGTCAACTACTTCCGTAAGTGGCTAGAGGTAGCTTTTTGTAACCAAGTTACGGCTGAAGCTGTATGTGAATTCCTCATTAGAATCTTCAGCCGGGAAGGGTATCCGGAGGTGATTGTTACTGATCATGGCCCAAAGTTTGATCATGGCCCGCTTATTCCAGGAGTTCCTGAAGTCCAGAGGGATTTCCCACCATCGGTCTGCTGATATACCATTCACAAGCAAATGGTCAGGTAGAGCGCTTCAACCGAGTGCTTAAACAGTACGTCCAAACTATTCTGCAGGAACAAGCCAACGTTTGTACAGGCCTTGAGGAGTTTCTGGGTGTCTACCGAAGCACACCACATGCTGTGACGAAGCTCTCCCCCGCTGAGTTCATCCACGGACGTAAAATGAAGAACCGTATGGACATCGTGGGCTTCCCAAGTTTTGACAAGCCCGTTCACATCGAGATGCAGCAACTCCGCCAACGCATTGCTGATCACCAGTAAGCGCAGCAAGCAATACACAGATCAGAGGCGGAGAGCCAAACCATTTACAGCGGGTATAGGAGATTATGTACGGGTAAAGATCCCTACGCACCGACCGAAGGGAACACTATCGTTTGGCCCCCTGAAAGGATAGATGAAGCGGTGGGGCCAAGCACCTTCGTCACGTCAGAGGAGGATGCTGGAATTCGTCGTGGTTGTCTCGAACACGCATTCCAGCAAGACACGAAGTACTGGTGGACTACGCAAAATCCAGAAGCTGGAGCAGATATACAGCTGCCGCTTCCAGCTCAACGAAAGTCCACAAGGAATAAAAAACCTCCCGACAGGTTCTCCCCCTGTTGAACTCTGCTTCGAGGGGGTATTCGAGTTCTGTCTACAAGCTGATCCTGGCTGCTGGTAGACGAGGACGAAGAAGAGGAGATACGAACGGAGCACGAGATGGAGCAGTTGGTTTTCCGTCCTGTCATACCTAGTCACTTGTATTGAAACACAACAATGGTGAAGTCAGCGTTCATTTCTGAGTAAGGATTTGTTTTCAATGGAACTGGAGGCTTGTCCCTGTATCTCTGTGGTGGCGAGATTGGGGCAGCGAGCGCATCAGCAAGATGCTCCGCGGTTTCTTGAGTAGTGCGGCCTAGGGCTAGCGCTAATCCTGCAATAGGACGATCGGGTTGCTTTTTATCTTTGAAAACTCTGACGATCCTCCTTGCTCTCGAAATTCCCGATGGGGAACCGAACGATTCGCATAGTTGGTTCCACTGTAGGCGTTGGAGGCGCTTAGAATAGACCTTTGCAAAAGGGTTCTCTGGCCGCTGCCATTTTGCGAACCGAGTGACCCCTATCAGCCAGAAATTTCAGCCACCCGCCTGAGCTTTGGAAACCCGGTTAGCGTGGCTCCATCATGCATTGTGCATTCGGAGTTCGCCGGCTTATCTTGGAAGTTTCTTCTTTATTTGCCTGTTTAGGATGCTTACCCCTTGTGTGTTATCTTCGACACTGTAAGAAACAAGCAATACCAGGGCTCGTTGCCTGAACGGCCTTCTCAGGAAAGGAACTAAGAGAGCGAGCGTCAAGCATCACGCGACACAGACAGTTCAACGTTCTGGGAGAATTATTTTTGTTGAAATAATCTCCAAAAAGCCTTCCCGACAATATTCCGGGATTCGCGAAAAATAGCTGATAGAGTTGGGTCCGGGGTGTGGGGACGGAATCGACCAGTTCGTTCATTTCCTCTGAAGCTTCGCAAAAAAGCAGCTCTCTTCTAAACGCGCCGCAAAACAAGCCGGATTCCGTCCGATCTTCGTGAAGTGACTATCGTTGACACTGTATATTGGATATGCTGTGTTATTTGAGATCTTTCTCAAATCCTCTTCGGATAACGCGGCACTGTGGGGTACGTACAATATATGCTGTTCGATTCATGAGATTCGTTGAATTTCATGTTGTGGAGAGGAATATCCATGCAGTTCGGATATTATGTGTGGTCAAATATTTTCGACGGTTAAGACCTCAGTAGATTGACACGGCTGAGTGTATAGTGCCGTAAAACTATGAACATAATATGAAACAAACATTACAGTTGCATTTGTTCTGTCGTGCACGGACTAACCAAAACAGCTTTCATTTCTTTGTTTTTGCTCTCAAAAAGTACAATGCATTCTTAAAAACTCCGAGAAATTCTATTCGCCATAGAACAGAACAAAAAAATACAGAATGCGGCAATTTAGTTTTCACCAACGTCCAGAAGTCCGACTACGCAGGCTGCCACAGTCCACTGTCTAGAAAACCCATAGCCCCAGCGCGAGTCGGGCAACACTGACGTACTCCCTGAAAACCAGGGACGCGCGCTGTAAATCGCTTCTTTCGAGACTGCCGCTGGAAAGGTCTATATCGGCGAAATTTGGCATCGATCTTGCGATGTTCAATTCAATCATCTGGATCATTTGCTTTTCGAGCTGGTCACTGCGCGCGGCGTCTAACAGCCCTTTGGTTTAGGTACATGAGGTCGGGAACAAGCCGCGTGTATGGTACTCTAGTGGTTTTTGTTGACAGCTAAATGGCCCGTGCAATAATGGCTGTGGTGTCTTCTGGCGTGCTGCCAGCTAGAGCAAAGTCTATATGAGATTAGAAAACATCTCAATTGGTAACTCGAACTTCTCTGTAAGTTTTGTTTGTATTTTTGACAGACTTGCTTGTAATCATGATTGGTATATGATCACCACCCCAGGAATCGGCTAGCACATTCCAATCTCGCCAATAAATCCGGGGACAGGAACGGCAGGTCTAATTCACTGCGGCCAACTCCAGGTTTGACGAACGTTTTCGCACAATCATTAAGAGCCTCTAGATGAAGTGAAGATGTCAAACTATCAAGGTCCAATCCTTTTGTATTTTTGTGGTCACCCCATATCTTGTTGTGGGCGTTGAGATTTCCACAGAGTATAAGATAGCCTCTGCTTCTCTCCTTAGATCGGGAAGCTCTCCGCATCCCATTTGCAATCTGGAGACATATACACTGAAACGACTGTAAAGTCCACGTTTTGGTAGCTAACTGATACAGCAACATATTCAGCACTACATTTCGAAACTGATGATAGGTCTACTGGCGATTGAGGAAGCCCGGCGCGAACAAAGACTACAGCTCGTGGCTTGCAGTCCTTCCTTTTGTAGGACTGTAATAGGCTGCATAGGGTGACATACGGCAGTTGGATCGAATGTTATTAGGTTCCTGAATCACCAGTATATCAATCCTAGTGGAGATTAGACACGTAGCGGAGATCTGGGAGGCGGTGAATTTAGGCTGCAAGCGTTCCACTGTAGTATTCTCGGAATTTTGGTTTTATCGTTCGTACATTTCTTGATGTTATAACTTTGAGCCGAGTCCATCCGTCATCTAGCAATGGAAGGGTCCTACTTTCAAGAAGATATTTTATTGCAAGCAGGGCTTACACTTCCGGTAGGCTGTCTAAATCAGGGATCGCTTTGATGATGGCCCTTAGCGCAGCAAAAGCATTGGAATAAGGACGTTACCAAAATCACCAGCCTGCTCTTGACGTTTGCGCCTTGTGGCTGATGATACCAACATAGGTTGTCAAATGGTCGTCTGAGTGGTAGGGGCTGATTTCAGTAATTGCATTGTTGATGGAATTCCTCTGGCTGTATTAGGTGCGTCTTCATGTGGCCGGCGTTCTCTGTGTTTTGCTTTCACTCCATTCGTCGTCGTCTTCAGTGCGTCACTCTAAGTTGGCTTTCAGACTCGTTTATCCGTTTTAACCGGGACAGGCAAAGGCCCGCGCACAACTTCAGGGTTTAAGGTGGCCGCGAGCCCACGATTTTCTTTGTCATTTCAGACCTCCTGTATTCGAATCACCGAGGCAGTCTTTCTGCATTGACACCCAAAATGGTAGCGGCATGCTGGTTACACGCAGTTGGCGCACTTGGGATCTTGCCGATTGGTGCAAGTGCTGTGGAGGTGCGGACCTACGCACACTTGGCAGCGCCGTGGTCCACGGCAGTATTGCGCAATATGTCCGTTCCTTTGGCAATGATAGCACAGCACTGGAGAATTAGAATACTCGTCAACAGTGTGACTTGTGAAGCCTAAGAGAATGCGTGTAGGCATCGGTTGATCTGGGCGGAAGTGGAGGAGCACACTTTCAGTCTTGCGGTGTTCCACGTTGCCGTCCTCTTGTCTTCTATGCGAAATTTGCCATTGAACAGAAATCTTGGAGTTATCTCCAAGATTTTAAAAATATTCTAGAAGTTCTCCGTCGGTCTACTTGATCGGTACTCCTTTGATTTTTCCCAGATTCCGTGAGTAGGAGTGGGGTACACTTGTTTGCCACGTCAATGGAGCAAAAGCTTGAGATGGCTAGCAATCTGTTGGCTCCTTACAGAGATGCAACACTCACGCAAAGGCTCCCGTCTTTGTTCATTTTATGTGAGAGATCTTCTGTGAAACATCAATGATTTATTTGGCCACTTAATAACAATAATAATAACTTTATTTCCATCAAATGATGGAGGGCTCCAAAGGAAAAAAAGCTGCGGTAGGCAGCTTGACTGGTCCTCGGGCCCCTTACACTGGCAAGCAGCAAGCACGCGGAAAAAATACAAAAAAGGCAAAGTTTACATTGAAACTGTTGCACATCTACGGTTGACATTTGTACAAACCAAATTTCACCCAAGTTTAAAACAGAATGAAAATAAAAATTACGTACAAAAATATAAGCGCAGGTCTTGAAAGTTAAACTATCAAAATAAATATTATTAGTGCAAAGACTATTTAGTACACGGGGGAGTGTGAAATTGAACATTTGATAGCCATAGTTTGTTTGATGCGTGACCATCCTCCATCTCTTTCCGTTGCGGGTAGAATAATGTGGGGAAGTTTCTCTTAACGACGAAATTTTTCCAGAAAACACAATCCCCTTTTTCACTTTAAAAACTTGTATCGAGTCTGTACTGATATAATTTATAAATGTTAATTATTTTACAAATCTAAATTAATCGGCAAAATGAAAGTCATATGGCACATTACACATTCCTCTCAGCATTTTTTTCTGCAAAAAATACAGTTTTTCTTTATTAGTCATTGTGAATGTGCCCCAACCCTAAAACACAATACATTAAATGGGAATAAAACAGTGATTTATAGAGCAACAATTTAACGCTCATTGGTAAAACAGATCGGGAGTGATCTACGATTCCGACTACCCGAGCGAAGCTTTGGAACAATATAGTGTATTCGATTATCCTAGCTCATTGTCTCACTAAAAAACACTCAAGGTGTTTTGAAACAACTAACGATTTCGATGGGAGACGAATCAAAGCGGAGAACCTTTGATATAACTAAAGACTTTTTTTTTGGTCGAAAAATGACCGCTTTCGCCTTATTACTATTATTTTCAGTGACTTGCTATCCTCCAAGCCTTTTATATTTAATAAAGTAAAGTTCGCCATATCAATTAATTCGTCACAGGTTTCGCCAAAAAAAAAGGTAGTGTCATCTGCATAAATTGCAAATTTCGCCTTAGTATTTACATAGATCCTATTAATAGTGTATAAATAAAAGAAATGGCCGCAATATGCTTCCTGACGTAATAGATCTTACAGTGGAAAAATGACCGTTTATGTTAACATATTGCTGACGATGTCGTAGGTATGATTGTAAAAGTAGTAGGGCATGTCCACGAATGCCATAACTTTCAAGCTTTGCGAATAATACTTCGTGATTAAGACAGTTAAAGGCTTTTGTAAAATCTAGAAGCACTCCTAGAACTAGGTTTTTACTTTCCAAATTTTCTAAAATAAAATATTTTTGATTAATTCGATACTTCGTTAGGATTCACCCTCCACAAGGATGCATTGGAACTGTTGGGTTTGAAAACCACTGGAATGCCCGCAGGGCGGTGTTTCTGTAGCAGACTGGTATAAAGGGCCTATTATCGTCGTCGGGTTCCAGAACTTGCATGGGATCATCTGGAGACTCGTCTAGATTGGCATGTAAGACGACACCTTGAACGGCATAGGTAGAGGTATTGTCATCATCAAAGTCTTGATATGAATCTGAGTACGTAGATTGTCTTTTAATTGGAGCTTTCTTGTGGTCACCAGGGATAAGGGTCGACGGTGGGGCGGTAGTACATTGAGGTGGAGACATGCCGTATGATGGTCCAGGATCCCCTCTCTCCTCTTCGGCGGCTCCGGCTGAGGCAGCTGGTCCAGGTTGTCGGTCCGGTGTTTACAGGGAAAGGGCGACCATGCGCCGCGTCCGCGAACTTGCCGCTTAACGTCAATAAGAAATTCTGGATGGATAAGATTAAGAAACTTTGAAAAATCCTATTTTTCCGAAAGAGCGGGAAGAATGGCACCGATTGGCTGAAAACGTCATCGTCTTCCCGGAGCAGAAGACGAATTAATCAACAGGCGGCAGAATTCAGAGGCTGATGCACAGATGTCGAGATCTGGAGTGGCGGTACTGTTATAAAGCAACTGTATCCGAGAAAAAGTAAACTGTTGCATGATAAACAAAAAAAATTGGTAGAGCGAACATGAATTTTGAAATGTAATCTGCGGTGTTACACTGAGCATGATTTGCTTGCTCATATGTTGTTGCTCACCGCCGCTATCTCAGACTTCATTTTTAGGCTTAAACGTATGATTGGCCGCGTCATTCTCTCGAACGTCTTCTGTATATGGCAGTGATTGTGTCTCCGAGCGCTGCGCGGAAAAGTAGCTAGTATAG
>JAZHYW010069045.1:0-15699 GCA_037355805.1 Ixodes ricinus
TGCGTAACTGCTAATGTTTAGGAGCGAAGCTTTTAGGCGCCCATGTTTCGGGTTGAGCGGCGTCGCGCGTCAGCTGTCGCCGTCGGCATGTTTCACGCGTCGCGTTGCATCAGGACGATTTTCCCGCTAAGGTGAAGGGGGAAGTTTGCTCTCTAAATTTAGCGAAAAGTTTTCCCGCCAAAGTTAATAGGAAAGTTCTTCGCTTAAATTTGCGAAGCCTTTCTCCGCTAAATTTAGCAGAAACATTTCCCGCTAACTTTAGCGGGTTAAGTTTCCCCGTTACATTTAGCAGGAGAAATTGACGTCACGTGACCTCAACATTAACTCATTTATGACGTCACGATTTCGTTTCACGTCACCCATGAACAAGTTCAGCGGCAGGAGGAGAGGAGGAGGAGGGGAGGGTAGGAAGGAGGAGGGGCATACCCTCCCCTCCGCCCTCCTCCTCCTCCTCAAGAGCTGCTTAGGCTCTGCATTCAGAGATTTGTAAACGTCTTTCATTTTTGCTTCACGTGCCGCTCTAACATTAACTGTAGAGGCGGCCAGGGAGGTGGTGCATTTTGTGTCTCAAGTTTAAAAAAAAAAAAAATAAAGTTACCGAAATAAAGCTTACACCAATCAGAACACTTTTTTCTCCTGACCTGCGGTGTCCGTTTTTGAAGGCCACACGTCTCGTTGCATAAATAATCGACAGATGGCGGCAGCGGTCCTCTCGCAATCTCTTGTCCTCGCGCAAGCTTCATCCTTCTCGCCGCGAGAACACCATTTTTGACTCAAAAAGGGGCGCGGACCTTTAATATCAGTTCTTGGTGTGTCATTTTGTCAATCTTGGTCTGGATCACATTGAATAAACACAAATCCGATAAAACGATGGTTTGTCGGGCTATTTTAGGCATGCGAACGCATTTTGTAGGATCCGCTTTCTCAAACTCTGCCTGCTGTTGCACCAACGAGACGCGTGTCGCTTAGAAGACGGTTTGCATAAGTAAAGAAAAATCCGTCTTGTTCTTTAGCTTCTTACTCGAAGTAAGTTAATTCTTTGACATTATTATACGCAAAATGCAGCACCTAGGAACCTCTGCAGTAACCCGTAGCGCGAAAAGTTAAGAAACCGACTTATGCGGTTCTTTGAAATGATCAACTCGCCATCGGCTCCGGGCTGTACAGAAGCGAACCGACGGGTTGTTACTAAACGCACTCTTCAAATGGCCATGCGTCTACGTTCTCGTGTAGCACGCAAATAGCCCATGACTGCGATGAACGAAGGGAGCCAGGTCTGTGGTTGGGCGAGTCGATGTTCTTTCTACTAGGATCGGCAAACGGCTCAAAATATAAATTAACCAAAAATTAGTGGTTCGAATATAGGTGCGCAAATACCGATTGGCATCAAATAGCTCTGCGTCATTCCTAGATTTAAGACTCTTAGGAAAACCGGTTGTCGTGGCGTAGCCTTCCACTGTAAAGGTTATAAATGACGCAGTTCTATTCGAGTCGAACCGGTGTTCGCACACCCCTAGAACTTCAAATAGTATAGCGCTGCGTTATTCATACCCTTCACAGCGAGTGAAATGCCCGACATACCTGCTCTG
Source organism: Ixodes ricinus (assembly GCA_037355805.1). Classification (NCBI taxonomy): domain Eukaryota; kingdom Metazoa; phylum Arthropoda; class Arachnida; order Ixodida; family Ixodidae; genus Ixodes; species Ixodes ricinus. Next base: position 1,590 of record JAZHYW010069045.1, read on the forward strand.
TTTACAGCGTTGAAGCTAGGAATGACGCAGCGCTATCCGATTCAAAGCACTATTCACACACCCATGCGACAAATGAAGTCTGCGATGAGAAAACCGGTTATGACGTAGGCACATGAATGGCCATGCCCAGTGTCAAATTGCAGACTTCATATTAGGCCTGAGAATAATTTTCGGTCTAATAATTTTCCGAACCCCTCTGTAGATCGCTATTATTGGCACACGGTGCCCTTTTTGGAAAAGCCGACGGATGTGCGATTTTAAAAGTGTCGGCAGGCGGTAATTTTGTTTTCGTCACCCCTAGTAATTCTGAAAGAGCTATTTGAAAGCGCAGGAGCTTGCACTATAAAAAGGTGCCTTTGTAGCTACTTCTTCATGAATCGCACGTGGCGGGCGACTCGCAATTTATATGGACCCCGTTCAGCAAGTGGTAAACACCAAAATGTAGACCTCGGCTTGAGCACGGTGCCATCACAAACACGGCAGCCTACCGTGTATTGCTGTGAGATTTTAGCATCTAGGGTGTTGCGCTGAATAAGGGTGCTACACTCAGCTGAATCAAGAAATGCTTGTAACACGGTTTCAAAGCCGCTGGAAGCATTCAATGTGCCAGAACTGCTCGTGTGACTAGCCCTTCATGTGTTTTATATTCCTACACTCGGCGTCATCTTTGTTGTGCTAAAATGTCAAGGCTCGCATAGTTTCCAAAGTGTTGGAGCCTCGCACTGCTGCGAGAGCACGTAGCTTCATTACGCGTCTCGTTCACAAGGAATCTAATGCGACGTGCTCGTACAAGTAACTTCGACAGCGTTAGAGCCGTCCGGAAATTATGTTAGCCAAGACAGAGTAGCATAACGAAATTTACGTCAAGTATAATTAATGTGGATCGCGGGGCTTCGACATTCGCAGTCTTTTTTACGCCAGCTCTCAGAATTGTGCCGCCGTACAGTACGGCCTGAACTAGATTTAAGACGGAAAACATCTCTTTTGACATTTTTTTGTAAGGTCTACCATTATATTCTAACGTTTAGACACATATTTTTTCCATCCCGACTTTAATTTTTCCAACCTCAGACAACACCTGCAAAGTATACGGCCCATCTACGCATCCGCCAGTTGCTTTGCTAACTCTCCAATATCTTTGATAATAATAAAACTGAAAGCTTCGACTACAGCAAAGTCAAAGCTCATAAATAGATAAATTAAAGTAAATGCTCGGTGAATATTTAAAATTTGTAAGCTAGGCAAATTTCGGGGTTTTACTTGCCAAAAGCAACTGGTACGGCTCCTGCGGATGACTAAGGATTAATTTTGAATACCTGGGCATCTTCTGACGTGCAAGCTAAACCTCGGTCACACGGTGCATTTTGTACACAAACCGCGGTCCTCCAGACCGCGGACAGATCGGCTGGGATTCGAACCAACCGATTTCTTTCGAGTCTACTGAGGTGGTTAATATTTAAACTAGCAAGACTATATTGATAACGTATCTTTTAACAAATCTTTTTATACCGCTTTTCTAGTACTTTTTGTCTATTCTTGAAGGTTTCATTGATTTTAGTGTGCGTTACTACGATCACCCCCTTCAAAAGAGCGCTCCCACCTGTAGCTAGTACGACGCCGCCATTTCTTGAACTCGCACTTTGAGCATGCTCTGGACAGGAGTGCTAGGTCAGCGTCTGGCGTGTACTCGGATGCAAATCTTTTCAACGCCAGTTGGCGTTAGCGTTTGGCGTCAACTGGGATCCAGTCACTCGCTTTGCGCAGGGAGCGAAAACATGGCGGCCTGCAGTGTTGCTTGATGAACTTTTGCAGGAGGTCTATTGTCAGAAGCCCGTCCCTCGTATACTGCCCTTTTCTTGGGCCTTCGTAAAAATCATGGCCCAGCTTCTAAGGCGAGACAATGACATAGGTGGTAGTAGAAGCAAAATCGCCGTACTCCCAAAGGCTTCGCATGATCTCGATGTTCTCCGGCGGCACGTAGGGGGTCAGGTCCTCGAAGTTGGTCATGTGACGTCCGAGGCAGCGACGTAGCCAGTGGCCGTAGCCCGGGATGCCGTGGTCTCGGCCCCGCTGCACGTTGATCGAGGCCAGGTCCAGGCCCGCCTGGCTGCTCTGGTTCCGGTACAGGTGCGACCGCACGGAGTCCGAGAGGGCCGAGCCCGCCGGCCGGCCCGGTTGCAGGCAGAGGCCGCGCATGAACCTCACCCACGTGCCCTGCGGTGGACAACGAGACGGTCGTCGTCTGCAATCGACTCCTCGAGGCATAATAAATAAAATTTCTGAATTCGTCGGAACATCTTCTTCGTCTTCATAGTCACCCAGCCTTCTGAAATATCGAAAAGTGGAAATACGCAAAACACAACCCCAAGACTGTGGGTAGGCGAAGGACGACATTCACACAAAAAAAAGTACCAAACCCAGCTCAGTGCTCTGTTTGAGACGTATCGTGTGTGTGTCGTATTTTGCCTACCTGCTCTCTGAAGATTGTATTTTATCAGTTTTTACCAGATCGTTCGCTCCTTGACTTTTTGTGAAAATACGTGTTGTTTTCGATGCAGTGACTCGGTGAATACGTATGAATAAAAAATATTTGAACATGTGGAAAAATAAAAGTATCTCAGAGTTTATTTTTAGTATAAACCAAAATGAAGCAGTCACATAGATAAGCCAAGGCTAAAAAAGCATTTTATTTTGTATGGAGTAATCTTAAAAATAGCTTACGCAGCGTGAACCAAACATTGTAGATTTCTTTAATCAGATAAGTTCCTGAATACGTTTGTGCCATTTGGGATACCTCACACATAAATTAAAGCGAATTCAAAATCAAGCGAATATTTCTCATAACCAAATATACACCCCTTAGCGAGTTGCACTGAAATGAAATACAAATAAGGTTGAATATTCTTGAACAAAGGACTAAGTGCTTAAGGTTGAAAGATTTCCCTAGTACATATCACAAACACACGGCACGGGTATCAGAAAAAGCCCCTACATCCTGCCACCACAGTTTGTGTCTGCAAGGTTGGATGATCTTTTTAAAAAAAGTGAGAAAATGTCGTTATCACAGAGACTGTTATTATCTTTTTTTGTGCAAACTTTCTGGGATCTGAGCGTTCTGCCTGAAGAAGTCATCACTGTTGCCGATGACGACCGTTTTTACGATATAGCAGGGGAAGTTTCAGAGTGGGACATATTTTTCTGCTTATTATGTGCATACATTTTTTTATGATTGCACCTATGCACCCCTGCATAATGCCTAACGCAATAAATAAAAGGTACGAATAAAATCGAGCTACCACTAGTATTGCTATAGACAGGAAATCACACGGCAATGAAACAAGAAATCCTTCTCTAGGAGCTTCTAAAATGTTCAGTTGGGCTAGTTGGTTCATGACTGGATAGAAGCGCCGAAGGACAGGGACAAAGTGAAGGAGGTAACGACAAAACGGAGCGCACTGGCAACTGTACGTAAGTTAGTGTGCTTCTAATAAACTTTGCGAGTCCGCTCCCTGTTGTCGTTACCTCCTACACTTTGTCCCTGTCCTTCGGCGCTTATATCCACTCTAGGAGTTTATTAATGCGAAAGTATTAACTGCCCCATGGAGCGCAGCCGGCGTTGTCTGTAACCTCAAAAAACGGCACCTAAATTTCGGCTGAGCGAAACGGCACTTCAATTTCGGCTACTTGGTTAGCTACATCGAATCGTAGCTTCGGCTGCGCTCGAACTTAGTGTGAAACTGAATATAGTGTATCCCAATGCGTCCAAGTCGACTCGAGCTTACATAAAAAAACAGCAATTTTCGTCGTTCGTCTCGCCTTAGGTTTCCGCAAGCTGATTAAGTCCGGAGCAATAATAAGATGCTGGGAGACGCCCGCCCACGTGTCTTAATCTGCGAGGGACCGCAGAGTGTAAGAGTGTGCTCACCGGTTGGTAAAAGTCCTGGACCTGGAAGAAGCGGTCCGAGAGCGAGAAGGCACGACCCCTCCCCGGCAGTTGACCAGGCTGAAGTGGTCGATGAGTCCCGTGGCCGAAGCGGTACGCTGCCGTCGTGAACTCCACCATGATGCGGGGTCACGCTCGGGTTCGTACTGGCTTCGCGCCAGTTTGCCCGTAACGGGGTCCAGCCTGGGTCCGAGGCCCGCGGCTGCCGTGTGCAGGGGACCCAGCATCTGGGGATGAACTCCGTGTAGATGATGTGCTGGTGCTGGGCGATCAGGACCCGCCTGCGAGATTCACGAGAAAGACATCTGAGAACGGAGCCAGCCGTGTATGCCCAAATCGACGGATTTCAACCCATTCTAATTACACAGATTGTGTTTATGGCTAGTGTTTGATAAAATAGGTGTCGCAAAATGTTTCACGTAAGATTTACACGCAAAGGACAAACGATTCCCGATACATTTAGCGGAAAGCGTGTCACCGCTATATTTTGTGGGGAAATTGAATTTGTGCGTGATACACGAATGAACGTTTTCCTGCAAAGTTTAATGAGGAATTGCTCTCTTCTAAATATGGTGTGGATTTCTAGCTAAAAATAAGATCATAAACGCCTATATCAGTTCAAAACACGCAGAACATTTTGTGACTGCTGACTTTATTCGTAGGATTGATAGATATAACGTTTTGTACAAATCATTACTTTCATACGGTATCCGTTCAAAGGCTTAATAACTCCACGTCGAATGTGATCCCTTCTGGTTTCAGGGCTCTATCTTTACTAAAAAAATGTGCAGAACTTGAATCGAATCGATTTCTAACATGTGGTCTTAAAACATTTCGTTGGACGGAAATTTCCGTCATTCTTGTCCAGCTCGCTTGCACCTTTGCATTTTATTGCATTATAATAATTTCGTGGGAGCTGGAATTTTTCTAGCTGCGCGAGAAACTCACAATCAATAAGCCAAGGCACGCGCTCACGCGGATTTATCTGAACTGCAACGCCATCTGCTCGTACAACTGTACGAAAGTTCAAATCGAAAACGTGCAGAAGCGTTTCTTTCCGTATTACTTATGATTCATACATTGGCCGCAGTGTTTATTATAAGAATAACAGGCTTTTAGGACGATGTTGTTGTACTACACTGAGCTCGAGAAGGCTTGAGCGCGATCTAGTGTTTTTGTATAAATGCGTTCATGGTCGCATTGACTGTTCAACTCTCACATCAGCTATCAATATATATGTACCACAAGTGTCTTTGAGGGTAAACCCCACTTTCTCAGTTAAACAAATTACTCTTTCCAGTCCCATGAACCGCATCCAACATTTTTATAACACGTTCAGTACAACCACCATCGACATTTTCAACTCAAGTGTTCAAGCGTTTAGGCGTTCAATGGCTGATATTTAACTGTTACCTATTTTCTGTTCCCCCATGATTAGGTATTATTCTGTTTCAAGTGCCGTAGATTTCTTGTGTGTTCTCCGTTTGACTCTGTGCTTGATTACGTAGACTACTCGCCGTTCATGAGCGCAAAAAAATAAAAAAAAACGAAATGAAATAAACAAATGAAATGAAAGTTTGTCCCGCTATATTTTCCGGAGAAATTGAATAGGCGTATTAATGTTGCTTTGAGGTGCAAGTCGGTTGACCTCGATTTATGGCCGTTTGACGTAATACATGTGAAGGTATCTGATCAATGATCAGTCAGCCAGGGCGGTCACGACTTTTAATGAAGAAGATTAATGGCCTTTTGTTTAGGGCAATTGTTGACTGCTTCTGATTCAAATCTCTCGTTTCGAACTCTTTAGCGGTTGCCGTGGCATGCAAAATTGATTAAGCGTTTTATAGACATTCGCTCAACTCAGAAACAAGCTCCACGATTCGTGGCCGGAACAGGTGCGGTATTATGTTGTTACAAAGGTTAATAACTCATATCTCGCTTCTGAAGAAGCAGTGAAGAGAGAATATTTACTCCCGTAATTTGTCCACAATATACGTGCAAGCGATGTCTGCTTGTTGTTTAGACGGTTAGATAACTGTTTAAGCTAACACAAATATCAAATATATTGTACAGTATGGCTTTGATCTGCCTCAGTTGGCGTCTGATGTTCCTGCTGTAGATAAGCAACGTGGCGAGGGCAGTAAGATTGATACCCTGATGTCTTTAACGTGCACCACGCAGTACTGATTGCACAACCACACGCAGGTGCGATGCTCATCCAGATCAAAATGGGCACGGGCGGAGATTGAGCAGAAAGATCCATGAGCTTTTACAGAAGTAATTATCGCTCCGGTGCTCCAAGCTTAGAGTGTGAATAGCAACCCTCCCATTGCGTCTAACACAGGCTGGCGTTTACATGAATGCGACCGTGGTGCATTGAATCGATATTTGACCATTTTGATTCCTATAGACGGGTAGAAGACAAAGAAGTAGGGAGGTAGAGTGCGTGTGATTGGCTCCTGCTCGATTCAACACGCTACGATCGCATTCATATAAATTCAAACAGTCACCATCCTATTCAGGAGCGAAACGTACAAAGCTAAGTGGAAGCGAACAAAAAATCTACAGACCACCTGCATGCAGCCAACGACAAGAACGCAAAAGGACGTCCTCATTGAACATGCGTGCACGAACTACGCACGCCTGAACACCGAACACATGATGTGGGGATGCCAGGGGCTCGGTCAAAACCGGGCAGCTACTAGAGGAACAATTGTCTCCCAAGACCGACCATCAAAGCTGGAAGTCTGGATCCACCTATACTCGTACTCACCTTAAACACCAAAATAAAAAAATAAATAAAAAGTACGGTTCATTTTTAGAATGCAGCTAATTCCCCAGTTCGCATGTTAAATTAAGGTATATGTAGATGCCCCTTAGTTTAGAGTTGCGTTATTTTATCAGAGACAAACAGGTTTCAAGCGTCAAGAGCATCGTAATACTTTCTTTCGCATGACCAAATGATTGCAAGAACTACTTCGCGCAGCGCATGAATAATGCACAAAACCTACTTTTTTGACGTCACAACGAGTATAGAGTCACTGAATAAGCTACGCTCAGAGTTTCGGCAGTCCATTTTCTGATTATCTCGTGGGCGCCGCCCTTTTGTTGCCTAGTTCAGAGCAGGCTGATTTGGCGATAGCATTACCATTGAAAAAGGGCACAACTCGGTTTTACATATGACGGTCAGGAAGCTCAGGCAAATATCTGTCCTTCTCAGTTCGCGGACTGCTCCACTGCCTTGGTGACGGAGTGGGCCGGCCGTTGCGATGAGGCTTCGCAGTAGCTATGTGCAGCTGCCGCCGTCGTTTGGCGCAGTGGCTCCGATCCGTCTGGGGACGAGCCCAGGTGTAGCCGCGTTTCCCAACTGAAGGCTCCAGTGCAACGTTGGCTTCCAGGCGACCGACTGCAATGCGGAGCGCAAGTGTAGTCATGCTTCTCTGCGCAGGAGTTGCAGTGACGTCGAAACGCCAAACTCTTGGTTGGCTCTGCGTACGAAAGAGTAGTGGAGTAAACCTTAATGCCAGCTGCCTTGAGGTCTACTCACTATACTCCAAATCAGAGTCAATCAAAGCTCGGAATCCTTACGTCACCGCAACCCCTCGGCAAGAACGCATACGAACTCTCACATCGTATACCTTTAATCACCAAGATGGCTGAAATGTCGTTACTCTCGAATCGTACGCTCATTTAGTGGGTTTATACCCGTCTAGAAGGATCTAACCTGCATCGGAAGCGTATTCTAGACTCGCTCCTCAAACACGATCAAGGAGTGACACTCTCACACTTCATTTAGGTCTTTGAGAAGCATCACCACATTTTTTTCACTCATAGTTATACCACTCAACTCTTGAACCCAATATCCAATCCCTTTCTTGCGCCAGGGAAACAGACGCGTGGAAGAGCACGCATTTTGAAGCAAATGAAGACAAGCTCAATGATAACATTGGGCCCCCTTTGAGTTACGCGCTCTCTCTGAGGGTTGTCTGCTGGCTACAAATAAAGGACAGCCCAACGTGCCTCCGAGCGTCAGAATACATTGGCCCCTTGGCGTTGTATCGGTTTTTATCGCTTTTTATGCCCCATACTAGCGATGCTAATAATTAAATAACGTTAAACACGACAAAATACGCGCATCATAAGTGCTGCCAGTGGTTTTTGAACTGGACGATGCCTTCCAAAATGGCGATAGCGGGGAAGCAAGGGTCGGGAAAGTGAGTTTACGCAAGTGCAGAGGCCTACTGGAAAAAGATATTCATTTCACTGTATCACCAGTGAGGGAACCTGCCTGGTCTCCTGGAAGATGGTCTCCTTGTCCCACCAGGGAAAGAGCCTGTTCAGCTCGGTGGCTATCCGGTTGTGCTGCTTGGCGTAAAGGATCTGCAGGGAGGCGATGCCCGGTTGCTGGTTGACGCGGGTGTCGCCCGCCCGGAAACAGAACTGGCTCGTGCTCGGGTCGCTGCACCCGTCGTCGTCCGGGTTCAGACTCGGTGGTAGGAGACCCATGGGCATGAGCAGGAACTCAGGTTGCGCGGGGTCTCGGAGGGTCTGCAGGACGTCGTCCGACGTCCCGTAGGTCAATCGAGGCGTCGATGAAGGCCGAATTCTGGTTCACTATCCGCCGCTCATCTGCGATGCGAACAATCCGTGGTCTTTGACTCGGCCTTTAAAGCCGCGCACCCACTGCTACATACATTGTACAAAAAACATGACTGCAAACCCTGTCAGAGGAGTGCTTATTCCTTAAGTGATGGTCCTCTCACATTGGCCATAAAATAACAACGTCCGCAGGCGTGTTCGAATTTAGCTCTCATACGTCCAGAGGCTCTGAGGAGCTCTTACTCTGTGTGAGGCAAAACCACAGACATCTTATCATGATGAACGCTCGATCGTCTCCTTGGCAAGTCTATTAAGTAAATAGAGCTTGGGGCGAGGGCAAGGATTTTCCAGTAACATTTGCATTCGACAAGTGCGAAGAGTTAATTGAAATAGGTTAAAAATGCTAAAACCTAAAAAGGAGTAAGTAGCTGGTAAGCAAAATACTATACTTCGTTTCACCTAAGTCTAGGCGCAGCTGACGCTGCGAGCTGATGGGACTAATCCGACAGCGTCAAAAGCGCCTCATCATGGTGTCCGTGTAAGTCGTGTTTCTGTCGGTATCCTATCCTCCCTGAACCAATCCTAAACAGAAAGGCCCAGTGACTTGCGCTTTTGACTCTGCTTGATTGGTCCCATTAGCTCTTAGCGTCGGCTGCGTTCGCATTTAAAGGCCGACGACCAGACTCTAGATTCTGCAAGGCAGAATATCCTCCTCACCATGGGGGAGGAGGAAGCATGCAGCGGTGGACAAGGTAGAAGAGGGAGAGGAGGAAGGAAGAGAAAAGTTGAAAGCGCGAACTGGTCGCGGTCTTAAGCTGAAACGAAGTATATGACCAACAGCGATGCATTAAAAGATACCAACACAAAGACAAAGTAGTGATTTTAGCGCAGGGCTTTGTTGGAGCATTCTTTGAACTTCCTTAAAAACCTTCATTGCGCTGTCTGTTTTTTTTTTTGCGATGTGCAAACTTGTTGTGCTGCAGATAATCTACCTTTCTGATAATGTGAAGCTGTACTAAGGCTTCCACTGTAAAATGACGTGCTTATGGGCGCGCGGCGCTGTTTCTCTGCTATGACGTCTTTTTGCTCATCGACTGCACTGTTAAATGTCAAAAAAACGTTATTGCGGTTTATTTGTTCGTGCTACGTTCGTTCTTCTGACTTAATTTAGCAGACATATATACACGCCTGTGAAACTCCTATAAGAGAGTCTCTTTTTTGATAAGTGTTCGTACGCAGCTCACGTCATGCGGCCATCTTACGACTGTTGAATATTTTGCTTTGATCCTTGAATGAATTTCGTTTTAAAGGAAAACCACGCTTCGTCTGATTGGTGTGAAATGTCATACCATACGGTAGTGTGCCGTAAATTCTTCTTCTTTTGGTTAAGACCTTATATTTTTGTGGTCGTTCGTTTTGTCGCCTCTATGGCGTAGTTTGTGCACCACTAGTTACGTTTAGGGTTTTGCCGTTTTCTTCTGACCTATCCATACGTCTACATGTTAGAACTACCAATGACCAACTCGTTCAAAGTGTGCTTTGGTGACGGCGAATGATGCTTGCATGAATATGGTAGCGAAGTGAACGTGACTACAACGAGACAACAAAAGGAAACTAAGGGGTCGTTTGGAGAGTACATGCGCGCAAGAGGAAATTAAACGCGGGTGTTTATTCACCGCGAAGTTAGTTTGCACGCGTATGGCAACAGTGGCATGATCACGCTGTACATGAGAATCTTTGCACAGTGCAGTGCGACTGCTAGCCCAGGTTCTGTAACTTGCGCCATACAATGATGGGAGTACCCGACTGTACGCTGCTGTGATGCTCACAAATACCGAGACGTACAGTGGTTGGTGACCGACACCAGAACGCCCTCGGTCCGGCAACGCAATCTCCCAGCAAGAATCTCTCCGCGTATCACGCAGTGAAATAACTAAATGAGCAGACGCAATTATCCCAATTTATTTTCGTTGAGACAAAATGTATAAGTTGGCCCTTTATTTGGAGATTGACTGAGGGACAGGAGACGTAAAGGCTAGCTGCTTTCAATCCACCTGCTGCCTCCCTCCAGTCATAGAAAACAAGAGCATCGTCTGTTCTTCACGCCGAGTGTGGCGTTCGAGTGTAAACTCTAGAAGAGGAGCAGACGACTCGCTTGTGCACTCTAATTGTAAGGAGACAATGGGTGTAGACAGAGGCTGTTAGCCTTTGGTTTACTACCAATCCTTCAAATGAAATTCAAAGCTCTGACGTTACAGCGAGCACTTATCTTCTTCTCTGCTTCAATTTATTTTCGTAGAAACCGTTATAATAAAGAGCTTCTGGCAGGTGCCATCTTGGGAGTTCGTGCGTGTAGACAATTGCGAGCACGTCGCCCCGAATGCCGCCTCATGAGTGCAATCACGTGCAGCTCGCGAGTGAACATAGCTTTGGCGAACCTGAAAGTGCACGGGCTTGTCCGCACGAGCAGAGACACGGCGGCAGACAGTGGCCTCGCTCTGCAATCGTCTAGAGCGTGGGCTTCGCTTCGCGTTTCGCGGCCGGCAACAAATAGGCACCTGCCGGGCTGCACAGTGGAACGGTGCGTAGCCTAGAAATTTTTGCGCCCAAAAACACACGATCCAATGTACTATCGCGGACTCTGTTAGCAGTGACACACGAGCGGCGGCCGTCCCCAGGCCGTTCCTAGAGTTCCTCGAGTTCCACATAGCAAGCGCTTTCCGAAACCCCGCGCATGCGCCGTGTAGCGGACTCGGTTCTTCCCGCCAGCGGGCACACCTCCGCTTTGTCGTCTGCTAGGCGCAGGGCAGACAACGTCAAAACGCTTGCCAATGTTCGCTGAACATGGTTTCGTGTTCAGCGAACCACTATGCAAGAGGTGCGTAAGAAGTGCCCACGGTTTCGTGGGCGCCTCTTACGCGGTGGTTGATTCCCTGGTTCACGGATATGCGTCCGCCTGACCGAGGATAATCATCACAACTAATCGTATATATCACGGTAGATTACTTAATTTCTTCTTGGTCAAACTTGCAGTTGACGCCCAAGCTGCTACGTTAACAAGATACATTTCTAGTACATCGGGCTTTTCTCCGCATCTCTCCTGGACCCCAAGTTTCCTCGTCATCTGGATCGCCATTAGCGTATGTCAGGCAAGAAGCTTCGGATTCTGCATCCGCAATAAGTTGATACCACCTGAGGTAAAAGCCCTTTTTGGAATCTTCGCTCCATCAGTCGGCCACGGCACTCGAATGTGCAAGATACTACAATCGGAATGGCATAGACAGACACGTTTTTACCGGACTTCTCTTTACGTGAGCCTATGCAATCTTCCGTATGGGAGAAGCATTTGGCGTGAGCACTCTCTGCACGCGGATCGCCTAACAGAATATTTATGGCGACTTACTTTGAGACATCTCCGCTATCTAACACCCAAAAAGGTGAAAGGTCCCAGCAATCCTGTGCATGTCATAGGTGACATTCATCTCCCCCAGGTTGTGCAAAGTGTTCTCAGTCTTGGTCCCAAATTTGCTGTGGAACCAAAGAGGTCACCGCACGAAATGCTTTCGTTTGTCCGCCAGGTCTCGCGCCGTGCTCCTGAGTTGGAAGTCGACCGGGTTACATCTGAAGGAGTTGACCTGCTACTCCGGCAAGCACCGCAGGCCTCTTCTATATCTACCAGGAGGGTGGTTAAATATCTGCAAGAGCATTCCTTATTTCTTTTGCCTGCCGACAAAGAAGGAGGCTTTGCTGTCATGCACCACGACATGTTTGGGACAAAAGCCATCTCAGCGATTGAGTCCGTTTTCCAATGTCACGATGATGTCTCCCTGAGTAAGGCCAAAAAATATGCTAAACAACTGTGCGAGTCGTATGAACTGAAAAATCTTTGCACCCACATCGATCGCAACAAGTTGCTAAGCCTCAGTGTATTTTTCAGCGCCAAAACCCATAAACCCGGTTACCCCTTCAGAGTCATTGTATCTGAAAAGGGAACTTGGCAAAAATCACTCGCCCTTTTTCTCAAAGAAAAGCTTAACCTTCTTACGATTGACGACCCTTTCTTAATTAGGAGCTCCAACGAGGTCATCCAATTCCTGTCACAGCAGAGTTATGAACACCAAGCAGCTTTTTCCATCGACATAAAAGACCTTTACTACGAACTGCCCCAGGATAGCCTTTTGCGATGTGTAGAGGAGAGTATTGATTCTTTTGGTGGCATAGCCTTCCAAAATGCCGCGGGTGTTTCCGAAGACAATTTTCTACATCTACTCTCGGTTTATCTACACTCGACCTTTATTACCTGGAAAGAAAAAACGTACCTTCAGAAGAAAGGTGTTTGCATTGGGTCTTGCATAGCCCCAGTGCTAAGTGATCTCTATCTCGCTCACCAAGACAGACTGTTGAACAATAGGCTTGACTTCACCAGAGTTGCTAGAGTATTTAGGTACGTTGATGATTATTTGATCATTCTTGACGCCGAGAACAGTACTGTTCCAACTACTGTAGCCGGTGTTCTATCAACTTTTAAAAACTGCCTAAAACCACTGGAAATTACACATGAGCTCCCGGAAGAAAGATCAATCCGATTCCTCGATCTCAGGCTCAATTTACAACACACTCATATATGCTGGAAGTATGAGCCAAGGGGTAAAAAACCAATTCTTCCGTACAATTCGGCACATTCAAAGCTGGTCAAAAGAGGAATCGTCAAATTATGTCTCAACAACTCTCTTCAAAAATCCTGTGAGCACCTTATTTCAGTAAGCTTTGACGCACAAATTTCCAGACTAACATCCGCCGGATATCCCGTGTCGTTATTAACATCGATAGCAGAGAACATCTTGAAAACAAAAAACAAGGGAACGTTTGTCACACCAAGAGCCAGAGAAAGATCTACGAGACCTGTCGTTCTTCCCTACTTCCACAGGTTCTCCCATGGCATCAAAAAAATCGCCAACAGGTTCAACATCAATGTCGTCTTCACTGCACCCAATAAGCTTGGCAACTTGTGTAAACAAGTCAACTCGCCTGATTCCCACCGAACAGTCTGCTGCACCAAAAACCATCAGAACAGGTTCGTTGAGTGTGCAGATGGAGTGGTGTACTCTTTTCCACTTTCGTGCGGGAAAGTGTACATTGGTCAGACCGGACGATGCCTCAACGATAGGCTCCGGGAACACAAAACCAACTGCACTAGAGCCAACTCAGGGCATCTAGGCATTCACTGCCGTGATTGTGGGTGCGTCGTTCACCTGCCATCCTGTACAATTTTAGGTAGGAACAATAACCAGTTAACTCGAGAAATTATCGAAGCAGAACATATCGCCAGGAACTCTAACAACTGTATCAGTACACCTTCTTTACACCTGACAGAAAAAGAGAAAAAAATCTTAGGCATCTAGGAGATCGTAGCGCGTGATTCGGGAAATTCGGTGTTGCTAGAGGTTGAAGAAGACAAAGTTATATAAAAAGAGTTGTGAGTCAGCGCGGTTTGTTTGAATTTCGCTTTATTTTTCGTGTGTCTGGAGTGAGTGTTGTTTTCTATAGTGCGCTGTGGTGTGTGTCGTA